>APFE031356349.1:41397-55394 GCA_000404065.3 Pinus taeda | reverse complement strand
TAATTCATCAATGACAGGAATGGGAAACTAATCTTTAATAGTGAGCTTGTTGAGCTCCCTATAATCCGGACACATGCGTCATGATCCATCCTTCTTGTGCACCAATACTACTAGAGTAGAGAAAGAATTTTGACTTAGTTGAATTATACCAGCCTCTAGCATTTCTGCAACCATACGTTCAATTTCACTCTTTGGGCATAGGGATATCTGTACGGCCTGATGTTTTTGGAGGAA
This sequence comes from Pinus taeda, assembly GCA_000404065.3. Lineage (NCBI taxonomy): Eukaryota > Viridiplantae > Streptophyta > Pinopsida > Pinales > Pinaceae > Pinus > Pinus taeda. The sequence goes on along the minus strand of APFE031356349.1, from coordinate 55,160 downwards.
CACTTCTTGGAATCAGATGAATAGCATGATCATGATCACGAATAGGTGGAGACCTTTGGGAGTCTCAAATACCTTGGAATGATTGTCCAAGACTATTTGGAGATCTGGAGAAATAGATGATTCCAATGTGGAAACATCTAGCGAACATAATTGTGCAATTACACCTTTTTGTTCCTTTTTTAGAAGCTTGTCATACCATTAGAGCTGATTATCTTTCCCGGTTTCCTTGCAATACCTCTTGATACAACTTCCTTTCCTTCCATAGAAAATTTCATGAAAAGTTCTTGAAAATTAAAAGCTATTGTACCCAAGGATTGCAGCCATTGGACTCCTAATACAACATCACCACCTCCCATTGGAATGGAGAGCATTGGGCTAGTCAATACATATTCTCCCATGGATAGCTTGATATTATGGCCCTTTCCAGAGCAATTTATTGTTCCTCCATTTGCCACCATCACTTGACACTCTGGTGCTGGATATAAGAAGCAATTCAATTCTTTTGCTACCTTACAATGAATAAAATTGTGGGTACTTCCTAAATCAATCAACACTATTACCTTTTTCTTCTTGACTTCTCCTTCTATCTTGATGGTTTGAGGAGTGGTAATTCCCGCCAATGCATTACAAGAAATGGTTGGATTCATTTTTTCTTCATCTAGGCTTTGTTCCTGGAGTATATCCTCTTCTTTTGACCTTTCTTGCTCCTTTTCTTCTTCCTCTTCACAATCGATGTATAATAATTTCTTCTCGACACATTTATGTCCTTTAGTGTATTTGTTATCACAACTATAACAGAGCCCTTTTTCTCTTTTTTCTTCCAATTTTTGTGGTGTCAACCTTACAAGTTGTGGAAGACTAGCGGCAACAACACTTCCGTCTTTATAGTTGTGAGTGGTATGCTTCCTGGTTGCCATAATTTTGCTTTCCATTTTTCTTGCTAACCTGAATGCCTTCTCTAATGAATCAGGTTCCCAAAGAAGAACAACGTGTTGGATATTATCCTTTTAAAGACCCTATGAACACATCAATCCTATGCTCCTCTGGAATATCTTTTACCCTTATGTTCAATTTTTGGAACTCCTCAATGTGCTCCATTATTGAACCCTTTTGTTTGGGACTTATCAATTGGCTAACAAAAAAAGTGTTGCTTTTTGTATCCTCATAATGTGCTATCAATTCTTCCGTAAATATTGCCCAAGTGATAAATTGTTTACGAGAGCAAAGCCATTGATACCATACAAACTGATTTGGTTCCAAATATAAAGTTTCCATACGTACCTTTTGTGTGTTTTGCACATTATTGAGATCAAAAAATTCTCCATCTATAATATCCATGTTGCGGGATCCTTGCCATCAAACTTCCTCATATCGATTTTTGGAATATGGTGCATCTTCGATCCAAAATTAGAGTCTATCAATGATTAACATTTCCTTCGTTTTCATCATGGGTTTCCTTTACTCCCTTTTCACCATTAGTAAGTATTTCTTGAAGAAAATTTTCCAAATCTGCCTTCAAATCTGCCATGTCTGTCTTCAACTCTGTCTTCAAATCTATCTTCAAATCATCCATCTTAGCTTCCATGCCCTTTATCTTAGATTCCATTCCATTTATCTTAGATTCCATGCCATTTATCTTAGCTTCAGTTAGCTTTTGTGAGCGTGACATTTGTTGCACTTGTTCTTGTAATTTTGATATATCATGTAGCATTTCTTCCTCTTCTTCATGAGTCATGCTAGAGCTTTCAGGTTCCTTACTACGTGTTTGCATTTTCTTTCCTCGAGGCATCAGTTACCGATAATAATTCTCTACTATGCCCTTTGAATTCCTTCAAAATAAATTTTCAAACCAATCTTAAGCAAGAATTTAAAAGAATCTACACACCTTTTTTCACTTTGTAGGAGCTCGATATTGCCTCTGATGTATCTGTATACTTTCAGATCATCTAGTTTTGAAATTGTAACTTGTAGTATCCCTCTATGTCCTCTTTCCAATGCCACTAGTCTGATCCAAATTGGATTCTCCAATGAAGACTTATGCAAAATATCCCACAGTGACCTGCTTATAGACTATTTCAGTAGAGTGAACTTGTATTACGTACCACGAGTCATTGTTTCAACCTTTGGCTCTAACAAAATACGTACAAGAAACTACCATCTGTTCTCTTTCTGCACCTTCTTATGAAATTTCAATCCGATGTTCAGAGAGAAAGTTATGACGATTTTTCCCAGGTCACCTGTTTGGAATGTAATTCAGGAGTCTGCAAGAAGACCAACTTCCTCAAATCATATCTCTGCAAATATATCGCGAAACGCTCTGAACTTTGGATCCAAGATTCAGCTCGATTTCTTGTCAAATGTATTTTTTTTTTAGCTTCTGAAACATTGCCGAAAAAGAGTTATAGCAAAAATTCCACAATGACCTGTTTGGAGCAGCGAAACCCTAGAATCCAAAGCTTTGGTACCAACTGTTATGAAATCAGCTTCAAGAAAGATAGAAAAGATAGATCAACGCCTTAGAATTCAGCCTCTTTGAGGGGGAAACTTCCTTTACATTACATAAATGAACAATTCTTGGATGATACAAATGACAAAACCTCCTTTCTATATATAGGAGTCTAAGGAGTCACAATATAACCCAGCCGACCTAACAATAATAATATAAAGCCACAAAAATAACAATAGATGGATTCTATGGGGCACAATAATAACAATATGGGGACAATAGTGGAACAAAAATATTAATAAGTGGTATAACTACAATAGTAATGCGGTAATCACTAGTATTATAGGGACCCAACAATATCTTTTGTCTGTACTTCTTTATTGTAGGAGGTCCAAACCTCCATCTGAGTAGCTACGTCTACTAAATCTGCATGTGGTCCTTCTTGAGTGATGATTCTCTGAGTAGGTATGGGCTTAGTTTGAGTTTTTGTAACCCTGTCATCATATAATTTTGTTTGCACAACCACGTTTACTACCTCAGGGGTATTGTTCAGAACCTTTCCCATTATGATTTCTTTTATTTTCCTTCAGAGCCTCTTAACCATCTTACGAAGCTTCTGGTGTTCTTTTCTTAGCTTATTCGATTTTGTTTTGGCTCTATACCTTTTCTGGGGAGTAACTGGTCTACTAATAGTCTCGTTGATAACTTCTATCTCTAAAGAGCCCGGTTGTTCACCCTGGCTTTGTTCTAATAAGACTGTGTCTCCAAATTGATTATCAAACTCCTGAATAATCTCTGTTTCTGCTCCCTCTTCTTGGCCTATGTTTTTTGTGTCTAGACCTTCATGGCTATTTTCCACTGGGAGCATGTCACCAAATTTGTTCTCTAATTCCTAAATAGCCTTTGTATCTATTTCCACTTCGCAGTTTGTATCTTTTGGGGAAGACAGAATTCCAGTATAGCCAGAATTCCTTGGAGATTGGGTTTCTCCTAAGTTAATATTAAGAGGTCCTTCAGGCTACATGTAGACATTCATGTTGGCCAGGACTTGGGCCATCCCTATCTCGAAATCATGCAACAGATCATCTTGAGAACTCATATTTGGTGTTGGAGGAGGTCCCACTTCGTTTCTTCGTTCATTGTCAGAATGCCTTACTCCTTCCTTAGGTTCTGGTTCAGGGTTATCTTGTCCTTCTGACTCTGGTTGCAAGTCTTGTTCATTTACTGGTCTAGATAATTCTACGGGTTGACTAGCACTGCCTTGAGGATTTTCAGACACTCCCTGTTTTGACTTCAACCTTGTAGATCGTCTGCGTTTGTAAGGTATGCTTCCTGAAAGGGAATTCCTCTTTATTTTTGGAATAGGGTTAGGTGCTGGTAGGTTTTCACCTCTTTCGAGGGCCAATATTAGATCATCCCAAGTTGATTGTTGTTGGGCAAGGTTATGAATAATTATTAACTTGATCAGACAATGGTGGCTAACTATTGTTTCTGTGTGTTGAGACTATCTCAGCCTCTTGGCAGTGTCATGCAATAATGAATTCAATAGTGCAAGCAAATTAACAGATCATTTTTGTTTTAAATGGCCAAAAGTTTGAGTTGTCGCGGCCTTACCATGTCTTTACGCCCATCACAGGTAATATAGTTATGGAAAATTTGTGCCAATTCTCCCCATGGCTCTCTGAGAGAATATGGTTGAATGCCTTTACCCTTCTTGATTAGCTCCTATCCTTCGTCCCTAAAGACCTCCATAGCATCATGCAACTTTAATTGCTTGCCAGCCCATACTAGTCCTTCTACCAGCAACCCAGACACTTCTGTTATCACAACATCTGTTACAGTGATTTGTTTTCCTCTTACCAAGGATTGTCCATTCTGTGGATGCTATAAAAATTTGATGGCGATTTCCTCATTGGGGGGTTGAAATATTGTAAAATATGTTGTCCATCCTATGCAAGCTAGAATTTCCATGGCTTCATCGAAGACATCTAGTGTTAAAGGTTCTCGGCGCACTATTCTTCCTCCCATGATTCTTGACTTCTGCAAACGATTAGTGTAGTGGAGAAAGCACAACAATGAGCAAAGCCGAGAGATGGAAAAATAAATGGTCGTAATGGATTTATCAGGTGATGCTTTATAAACATAAATACTGTTATCAAGGGCTGTTATAATGCCACACATTCTGTGATTATGGGATGTCATATTATTCTACAAAATCAAATGAAAATAGGATAGTGCATGCATGAGTATACTGGAGGTCCTCGCCCCCTCTCGAAATGATAGGTCGCCTACGACCAAATGAATGAAAGGATGACGCATTGGCGGCAAAGTACAGGGGTGATGGATTGGGTAATGAAAGTGGCAAGGTACGTATATTAAAGAAAGGATCATGAAGGATATTGGAGTAATGAAAACAAGGCGTGTAACGAGAATTACTAATAAGTGATAAGATGTTGTGAGGTGATGCGATAAAGAAAAATGATAGCATATGCAGGAGATAATACTTTACCATCGTTATTCCACTTACAAATGTTGTGATTGATTTTAATAGATTAATTCAAGCATAAAGATTCAAGGTAAGTTAGGGACATAATCTCTTCGTAGAAAAAAAATAGAAACATAAGAAGAGGGCATTATAATAATTATTGATGTAGAAGATAAAACTTCAATACCATAAGCAGAGCTTCTGTTGCCTGTAGGCATCCATAGCCTCAACAGAGTTGTTTTCTAACCCTTGGGAACCATGGTCCTCTATGTATAATTGGGGAAGTGCATTATGATATCCATAGTAGAGACCAATGTGCTAGCATGGTAACCAGATGAACACATTTCCATTCACTAAGAAGTAGCGAAAGTGGTCAGGCTAGCTCGTGATGAGACCTCCTGTTCCACAGACTTTGTTTCTTGATGCATCCATTGGATCATATCCCTGGTGTAGTGTTCATAGTTGGAATGCCACTTCACTCCTTCCTTATGTTCATGGTAGGTTGACTCGTGATGAGACCCCGTATCCTCCATTTGTGGAAAAAAATCATAAAATTGTTAGTGAATATATATTTAATATATTATATATATATATATATAATAATATATATATATATATATATATATATAATATTAATTAAACCTCTGTTTTATATATAGAGGGTGGCTCATACTCCTTAAGAGTAGGGATGGTGAAAGATTTTGAACATATCAATAGAAAAAAAATATACCCATAGGCTTATTGATAATAAACAGAGAGAGTTATACGGGACGGGGAAGAACCAACATGGTAAAGATAATCAATTAGTTTCATTTATAGTGGAAATGAGGATAGTGAAATGATATAGATAATTGTGTCCTTTCTTTTTCGATCATCACAAAGAAATCTTGTTAAAGATGATAATATTCAAGATATTTGCCTGCTTCAGTAGAATCCATACTTGTTGTCCTTAGATATGTATTATACTAATATGCCATAAAGAGGACAAAAAAGAGTGAACTAGGATGGCCTAGGAATGATCATTCAAGGGGGATAAAGGGTGTTCTCAAAAATACTCACAAGGTCTTGTTCCCTAAAGGGAAAAGAAAAAGAAAACCCACACAAAAAGTGTTGTTCCCTAGGGAACAGCAGTTGTTCCCTATAGGGAACAACAAAGAAAAACACGCAAAAAAGTGAACAACAGTTGTTCCATGTAGGGAACAACAAAGAAAAACATGCAAAAAAAGTGTTGTTCCCTGTAGGGAACAACAGTCATTCCTTGTAGGGATTAGCAAAGGAAAAATACATGCAAAAAGCGTTGTTCCCTATAGGGAACAACAAAGGCAAATACATGCAAAAAGTGTTGTTCCCTATAGGGAACAGCAGATGTTCCCTGTAGGGAATAGAAAAGGAAAAATACATGCAAAAAGTTTTATTCCCTATAGGGAACAACAAAGAAAAATACACACATAAAATTGTTGTTCCCTATAGGGACCAACAAAGAAAAATACACACGAAAAGTGTTGTTCCCTATAGGGAACAACAAATTAAAATACACATAAAAGTGTTGTTCTCTATAGGGAACAATAGTTGTTCCCTATAGGGAACAAAAAAGAAAAATACACACAAAAAGTGTTGTTCCCTATAGGGAACAACAAAGAAAAACGCACACAAAAAGTGTTGTTCCCTATAAGGAACAACAGTTGTTCCCTATAAGGAACAGCAGTTGTTCCCTGTAGGGAACAACAAAGAAAAATGCACATGAAAAGTGTTGCTCCCTGTAGGGAACATCAAAGAAAAATTCAGACGAAAAGTGTTGTTCCCTATAGGGAACAACATCTGTTCCCTGTAGGGAACAACAAAGGAAAACAAGAGAAAACCAATAAACAATCATCTCTACTGTTCTAAGCAAATCCAATCAAATAGAAAGAAAACAGAAAAGTAATTTTATGTACAAGTTTCAAAAATAAATTCTTCACTTGACTGGTGTTGTCGAAGAGTTACCCTCTTCAGCATGAATTTGTATCGTAGAATCTCCGTCTATCTGTTGGAAAAAAGATTCCCTTGTAAGCAGTTTGTGGTAGAGGCATACTCGATGCCCATTTTCTTTAAAAGAGTAGCCAAACTAATTAATGGTGGCTAATGTAAGGGTGCCATTATCGTGCACCTATTTTATCTCGTAGGGACCTAACCATCTAGTCTGGAGTTTGCATGGAAAATCCTGGAACCTAGAATCATACAGAAGTGCCCAGTCACCTTCATGGAATATCTTTTTCTTGATGAGGGCATCATGCCAATTTGCTCTTTGTTTTTGAATCAGTGCAGTATGTTGAAGAGCTGATAGCCAGATTTCATCCAATTCATTGATTTGATGCAGTTTGTTAACCTGTGCTTCATTCAAATCTAGCCCTACTTTTTGGGCTATCCTCAATATCTGAACTTCAAATTCTATGGGGAAGATAGGTTCCTTGCCAAACACTAGCTGATATGGGGAGTATATTGTGGTATTCCTCCAATTTGTGCGATATGCCCACAGGGCTTCTGACAATCAGGTAGCCTAATCGCATCTATGCAAGGCGACTATCTTTGTTAGAATGGCCTCAATTACTTTGTTGGTACTTTCTACCTGGTCATTTGCCTGCAGGTGGTATGGAGATGTGATTATGTGCAAAATGTGATGACTTTTTAGTGTAGCAGCAATCTTATGGCCTACAAATTATGTCCCTCCATCCGTAATTATTTCTCTGGGGAAGCCATACCACACAAAAATTTGGAAAAGAAAGTGGATTACTGTGTCCTCTATTGCCCTTGGTAATGCTTTTGCCTCCACCCATTTAGTCACATATTCTGTTGCAACCAGTATATATGATTTTTTATTAGATGATGGATTTATTGAGTCAATGAAATCTAACGCCCAACGTTCAAAAGGTTCGATGAATAACTATGGATGTAGGGGCATCTCGTCAGACTGGCTAGGGCGATCCATTGTTTAGCAGCTGTCGCATGCCTAGAAAAATTTCTTGGTGTCCTTAAAAATGGTGGGCTAATAATAGCCCATCTGTAAGAATTTATGTCCAGTCCTATGGTCTACAAAGTGCCCACTGCAAGGTCCATCATGACAGTCTTTTAGGATATAATAGATTTTGTCTTCCCTAACACACCTGCGGATATGAATATCAGCTCTTTTGTGAAAGAGGTATCCTCCGATCCAGGAGAACTAAGTGTTGTGTTGCATTGTTAATTTTCTTTCTCTGGGCATCAGGTGTTTGGGTAGTTTTCCCACTGCTAGGTAATTCGTGACATCTGTGTACCATGGTGTTTTCACAGTCACAACAAATAGGTGCTCATCAGGGAACTGGTCTTCTACCGCCACTATGTCATTTGTTCTTGGCACAGACGAGAGGAAGTCTGCCACCAGATTTTCCTTTCCTAGTCAATCCTTGATCGTTATGTCAAATTACTGCAAAAGGATTAACCATTGTGTCACTCTTCCATTCGTAATAGGTTTATTAGCTAAATATTTGATAGCAGAGTGATCGGTATACAGGACCATAGGGTAACCTGTCATATAGTGTGTGAATTTGTTAATAGCATAGATTACAGCTAGAAACCCTTTCTTGGTCACTGTGTAATTCAACTTAGCAGGATTTAGATTTTTGTGGATGTAGTATATAACATAGGGTTTCGTGTCTTCTTCTTGGCCGAGAATTGCTCCAATGGTCGTATCTGATGCATCGGATGAAATATGGAATGGTAAATTTCAGTTCGGGCCCCATAGTATTGGGGCTATTGATACTAGCCATTTTAATTCTACAAAGGCAATGTCACATTTGTCAGTCCATATAAAATCGATATTTCCTGTAAAATCATATAATGGTGCAACAATTTGGGAGAATGTTTTTATAAATCTTCGATAATATCCAGAAAATCCCAAAAAAACTATGTACCTCAATTTGAGTGGAGGGGGTGGGTAGTAAGAGGATTACTTGAATTTTTGCTAGAACTACCTGAATTCCAGTTGCTGAGATGTAATGACCCTGGATCAGGCCTTCGGTCATCATCATGTGGCATTTATCGTGGCTTAAGCAGAGCCTAGTAGCAATGCATCTTTCGAAGACTTTCTCCAGTGTCTGTAATGCCAACTCGAAGTCATCTCCATAGGGTGTAAAATCGTCTATGTACACCTCTAATACCTCATTTATCATGTTTCCAAAAATATTGAGTATGGCTCTCTGGAATGTAGCAGGTGCATTGCACAGTCTGAAAGGTAATACCCTATATGAAAACAGCCCCTAGGGGTAGGTGAAGGTAGTCTTATCTTGGTCTTCAGGGGAAATTTGGATTTGGTTGTAGCCATTGAAGCCGTCCAGGAAAGAGAAGAATTTTTTACCTACCAATGTGTCTAGAACCTGGTCGATAAATGGAAGGGGAAAATGATCTTTTTTCGTTGCTTTTTTAATCTCTCTGTAATCGACACATATACGCCATTTCCCATTCTTTTTAGGAACTACAACTAATGGAGAAACCCATTTGCTATCAGATATTGGATAGACGAAATTTACATCTAAAAGTTTTTGTAGTTCGTCTTTAACAACATCCTTTAAGTGAGGATTTAATCTTCACTGAGGTTGTCCAATGGGTCTCGCATATTTTTCAGTGTATATGTGGTGCATACATAATTGGGGGCCAATCCCTTTCATATCTAGGTAATCCCAAGCGAAAGCCCCTTTATATTTCCTAAGGAGTTGGATAAGCCTTTGCTTTTGGTCATCACTCAGGTTTTTGTTAATGTTAAGGACTTTCCCTGGCTCAACTTTAATGGGTTTGATGTTATAGACAATTGTTGTTGGTATTGTTTGGTCATTGATATCTATTAGCACTCCAGGAAGATCTCCTAGGTTGTAGCTCGAAGATGCATGGTAACATATAAATCTTCAATATCATTCTCTGAACTATTGGAATGGATTGGGGTTAGGATCAAATCAGATGACTGTTTCAACTCTGTTTTCACTCAAGACATGCATGAACACCCTCAACTTTACAAGGCTTTAGACCATTAATGCTCAATAGTTTATAGATTCAATGGATAGATGGAGAATACTGGCTATAGCAATAGATGCATACATAACACATATGAATGGTGAGCTACATAAAGTAAATGAAGCTTGCAAATCTAATTTATCAATGCAAAGATAATATGATAGTTATATAGCATTAGATACAGAAGAAAACGTGAATAACCTATTTAAGTGCAAGCTTAGAACATAGGAGAAAATGGGAATTGAACATGTAATAGCAAAAGAAGCTTGTATTACTCAAATGAAGATGAGACGTTGGAAGGAATAGAGTATCCACAGTCTCCAAAAGTTGAGCCCTTGATACTCTTAACTTTCAACCATTTATAGGCCTTCTACAATGCTCTCAAACCCTCTGAGGCTCGAGAGGTGTTAATCTATCCCCTTTGTCTTTTTAAATACTTGATGCCATGACTAGACACACATGAGTTCATAGGTCTCTTTTTCTAACAGCATAGTAACCAAATTCTGGTAATTTTTTCGTGCTGTCATCTAGCTCACTCATGCCAGCGATGCTCCATGTCACTTCTGTTGGTTTGGTTGCATCATAATGTGGCTTTTTCCCTTTTTTATCTTTCTATCTCCCGATATCTGTCCACTCGAATCTCTCTTCTAGTGTTACACAATCATTGCATAACACATGGGGGGGGGGGTGGCCACCTATTCTACAACGTAAGAGTGCCTTGGGCCTTTGGAACCCCCTGAACCAGTCGCTTCCTATTAACACAGAGAAATGCTTTCAAACTATGAAATTCCGCCAAAATCATTGTTCATCCAGACTTCAAAAGTCCTTAAATCTGGTCTATTCTCCTATCGGGTCCATCCTCAATCGCTATCGCAAGTTGCTTCGGCCTTGTTCCATGGCTTCCCTTTGTATTTCGTTAACTAACGAAATATATGAAAATATATAAAAAAATGCTATTTGCAGATCTCAAATCCTTTATAATAATGTTTATATTCCCATCAGGTCCAGTTAATCGGATCACATATGTGTGTGTGTGTGTATCCCGCTCCTCTGTGAAGCTCCAATGTGATTGATCGCGATAACCCCAGGCCATTTGGTGAGCTCTCTGTTGTGTTGGCCGATTGCAATTCTGTGATGCAACATGGGCTGTCGATCTGCGTGCTTGATTGATGGTCCATGTTGACTCCGCTGATCGCCATCACAAGTTCTATATAGTCTGTGTTGATATCCGCTGACTACCACCGCCGATAGCTCTGTTTTTCAATGTTTCCTTGGGTTTTTGCCTCCCGATAGTGTTTTTCCACCATTCTAAGGGCTCTTCTCATGCGATTGTTTTGATATTTTGAATGAGTTTTAAGAAGGTTTCGAAGACTTAGAGAGTGTTTTGGATCCATTTTGGACCACATGCCAATAAGGCTAACACTGGCTCCTTCTGCAGATGAAAGCCTCCTTGTGAGGTTTCAAGAACTGCAAACTATTGCCTTTCTAGTAACAACCAAAACAAACTTATCTCCTAGTGTTCCATTGGGCATGGAGTTTATTTGCATAGAAAACAAAAATTGAGAAAACCTATTACAATATTAAGGACTTAAAGCCTCATTTGAAGTAAAGTTTCAAAAACCGGCCATTGACTGGGCCATCAGAAACACCTTCCCCCTCCAAATTGTATAGAATGAAAGTATTGTTCATCTGAACTTGAGCAATGACAAATGGTCTCATCCATAAGGCATCAAATTTACCATGGTTTCCCTTATTTTCCTTCAATGCATCCCATTTGAAAACCCAGTCACCAACCTGAAAACTGTCCATTCTTGCCTTTCTATCAAAGGTTTCTTTGATCTTCCTCTAATGAATTCTTGACTTCTCAACTAGTTGTTCTCTGATCTACTGTAATTCAACCAAGTTACTCATTCTCCTCGCCATATCATTCTCTTCATCTTGTTCTTCTTGCAAGAATTTGGCCACAGGGAGGATTACTTGGATAGGAAAAAAAACATCAGCGCCATAAACCAGCTTAAATGGAGAATTTCCTATGGACTTCTTGTTGGTAACTTTATCAGCCCATAGTACAAACTTCAACTTGGAATCCCAGTTCCTTTTGTTGTCCTCTAGCAGTTTTTTGATTATCTTTACAAGATTCTTGTTAGATTATTCTGCTAGGCCATTGCCTTCAGGATAATATGAGGTAGAATACACCAATTGGATGCCCATGGCTTCACACATGTCCACTAATCCTTCTGCCATGAAAGTTGTTGCATTGTTAGTGACTAGTTTGGTTGGGCAACCAAATCTAGTGAAAATATTCTCATTCAATAACTTTATGATAACCTGATGATTAGCATTTTTAGTGGGTATAGCCTCAATCCCTTTGGTGAAATAATTAGTGGCTACCAAGATCCATTTGTGATGGCCACTGGAATGTGGATTGATCTCACCTATAAAGTCCAAGCCCCACTACTGGAAGGGACCATTGGCGTGTACTGGCTTCAAGAGCAGAGATTTTAGTTGTTGCCTTCCTACAAACCTCTGACATTTGCCACAACACTTCACAAAAGAAAAAACATCAGAGAACAGAGTAGGCCAATAATACCCAGCTCTCACGATCTTGTGGGTTGTGGTTTTCCAATAATGATGCCCTCCACAAATGCTAGAATGGAACTAGTGCATGACTTCCACAGATTGTCCTTTATCTAGACACCTCAAGAGGATCCTTGATGGGTATTTCCAATAAATCAGGTTTTTATTAATGCAAAATTTGGCTGATCTAAGCTTAATGTCCTGAGCTTGACTTGAGCTATGCCCTAGAGGGACTTCTCGCTTCTGCAAAATATGAATTGTTATACAAAAATATCATCACCTTGATTATTTGCAGTCATTATAGGTCTATCACCACCTATACCAGCCTCCTAAGCAACTCTCAGACCTCGGCGCTTCAAAACAAGCTTTGGAAATGAGAGAAAGACATCAAAAAAGCAATTTAACTCTAGTTCCGCACTTTCTCTCACTTTTGCCTGCGGGCCCGCACCTTTTATTCAGAGTACCTATGTACTTATACGCTCTGTATGTAAAGGGGAGGGTGTGTACCCTTGTGAAAGTCAAAAGGCGCAATTTTTATCTTAAAAAACTCGCTTTTGGAGTTAATCTAGATGTTTTCTAGAAGGAATTTTTGACGTGTGGATTGTTCACTCCAAAGTGGTTCATGGCATCCCAAAAGAGAAGGAGCTAATCCCTTGTTAGGAGGAGCTATCCCTTTGAAGGGAGGATTCTATCCCTTTGAAGGGAGGACCTAGTAAACTTGCCCTCCATTGCACTATAAATTGAGGCATTGGGTCAGTGGCCAGAGAGGTTAGAAGTTGAACTTTTGAGGGTAAATGCTAGTGAAATCAAGACTTCATATTTGAGCTTAAGAGGAGAGATCACATACCTTTTTGGCTTCATTAGGGAGTGAGTGAAGCTTGTCAAAGTAGAGGAGACTTCTTGTTGGACCCTGGGAGGAGCTTGTACAGCGTCAAGGCAAAGGTTGTAAAGTTTTTCTCCTTTTGAATTAATACAATCAAACTCATTTTTCTCAACAAGTATCTCATGTTATTTGTTTCATGGACTCCTTGACTTTCATGTTAAATATGTTTTATAATATTGGATATTCAGGTGCTATTTAATCGTTTGCCTTGTTTGTGCTTGCAGGTTTGCGACAAAGGAACATACTTGGATCAAAGGAGCGAAGGCATCTCCAAACTTGCGTTGGACATGAGGTAGGCCTTAAACACATTTGTTTTCCATTATTTATAAAGCGCATTTAGAGAAAGATAGTGT
>APFE031356349.1:0-24298 GCA_000404065.3 Pinus taeda | reverse complement strand
CATCTGGACCCCCATCATTGTCTCTTTCAGCATTTTCAGTTTCCTTAATTATAGCACAACTTATTATTTTTAGTAGTTTTTCGGGTCCTGAACTTCCGGAGCCGTTTTGAGGCCCTAAACGACGTTTTTTGGGGAATCCAGGGGCAACATGGGTCCATGTAATGGACCGATGTTGTCCGTTCCAACAATGGTAGTTCTCAGATAGATCTTTCTAACGAGCTATCATACACGTCAAACGGAGATCATATGCCAAAGTTACGACCCCGGGAAATTGATGTACCAATTTACCCAAAACGGGGCCCACAATTTGGCGTTTCATCTTTAAGGGTCGGTTTTGGAATGTGAAGGGTTTTCCATTGTTTCTCAATAATAAATAGGCCTTCGAGCCTCATTGTAACACAAGTTCGGAACAGTTCAGAGACATGTAGCCGCACATCTCTTCTCAGAGATAAGCTACCATCGTCCTAGCTGGTTTAATTCCAATTCTGGTTGTAAGCATATTTCGGTATTTTCCATTAATGAAATGAAGTGTTATTTCCGCTGCATCTCTTTATTTATGGTTATCGCATCTCTGTATTTATGGTTATCTCTGTAATCTATTGCGTTCCTGTTTAAATCCGGATCAAGCTTGTTTTTCAATAAGGTCATACATTAGTTTGGCATCCCTCGGAGTTTTGCTGAAAAAGGCAACAGGGTGCTCTATCCCTTCATCATTTTTTTGCAATAGAACTACTACAAGTGTATCATAAGAGGCAAAAGAGAAGATATAAAACTCCGTAGTATAATCTAGACTGATTAGAGTGGGAGCTTCCATGATAGCTTGTTTGATGGCTTCAAAAGAGTTTCTTGCACCATCTGTCCATTTTATTTCTAATCCTTTCTTTAGTATGGAAGTGATGTGCTTCACTAGCTCTACAAAATTTGGAATAAACCTCCTGACAAAGTTAATCTTACCCAGGAAAGACTGAATGTCCCTTTTTAACCTTGGGATGGACAATGTCTAAATTGCTTGAACTCTTGCTGGATCGATCTCCACGCCTTCAGCAGAAACAATATGTCCCAGAAGTTTGCCTTCTTCTAGAGAAAATTGTGACTTCTTTGGGTTTACAGAAATTCCAAACCGTCTGCACTTTAGAAACACCTTCTTCAAATGCTGCAAATGGTCCTCGTGACTGCTGGAAAAGACTATTATGTCATCAAGGTAAATAATGAAAAACTTGTCCTTCTCTCCCACAAAGGTTATGTCCATGGCCCTTTGAAAAGTAGCCCCAGCATTCATCAGTCCAAAAGGAATCTTGGAGTACATGAAAGTGCCCCAAGGAGTAGTGAAGGTGGTCACATATTTGCAACATATTCCATTAGAAAAGCAAAGATAAACAACTTGAAACAGATGTTCACAAAAAGTTGATTCACCCTCTCCACCAAACTTAAATTCGGACAAGTTATGATTAACTTCCACAGGGATGGTACAATTAAGTTATTTAGAAAAACATCTTGGGATTAGGATTTTGGGAAGAGCCATTTTAAATTAGAGATTCATACCATACTCAACAGGCACAACTTGTCATCTTCCCTCCTTCTACCACTATTTTGTTGATGGTGCTGGAAATTCATCAACTAAGGGGATCTCCCCGATATGAAGTCCCAATTAGACCTCACACCATTTGGTGTAGGAATCCCATCCAATATAAAGGCCAGGTTGGCAAATACTTAAACATTTTCCTTGGCTCCAACTATCAGTACATGAGAGTGATGCAATGGTGTATTTAAAAATCAAGGGAGGCATGTCTCATGAGTGTGCAGTTGCAACTATGTCAAGGTTCCTCTACTACAAAAGGGGGGACAAAAGTGAGCCTCTAAGTTAGAGGTAATAGTACCACCCAGGTAGAGACACATGAACCAGAAATATTTGTCTGAACTCTAGTGGAATAGTTCACAGTGGATGTGACAATCGTTACAACCAGCAAACAAGGAAATATTTGTCTAATATCGCATAGAATAGTCCACAAGGATGGGACAACATTAAAAACCATTGTAGCACATTCTCAATAATATAAGCACTCAAATAACCAAAATATTTCAACTATCTTAGTACATGTGAAAGAAAACATGAAATACAAACTTCCACAGAATATTCTTACTAACATTCATAATCCATGCATGAAGAACTTGCTGGCCTTAAAAGGTTGTTGTTATTAACAAAAAGTTCCAAGACAGATGTTTACAATGTACCTCACTAGCCCCAATAGTGGGACATTGGTGCCACTCCTTGCTCTTCAAAGAACTAGCTGATCTCTCTAATGCCTTGCATGAGGAGCCAAGGTGAAAAGTCTTTTTCTCATACAACGAGGGGTTATATATAACCAAGGGCTGATGCTTCCCCTTTGTGTTTCTTTGACTACCCTCATGACTATTCAACTTCCTATGACTTTTAAACTTACATGACTCTCCATATTCATGTGTGTCCTTTGGACTTCCACTTTACAATGAATACAATAGACATGGTCCACAATGATGATGTGGAATATGATAGCTCGTGATAAGAGATGTCAGGGTACTGCTAATATGAATTGGTAGAGTGATATGGAAATGTCAAGCCACTTCTATTGTTGTAAATGATGTCTTCTTGATAATACTCTTGTATTCCACCTATTGATGGCTTGGTGGCAGGAATATTCAATGATCTCAAGTCTTGGGTTGTGGTCGTGAGTTGGTGTCCCTTTGCTTTACCTTCATAGATCAGCTTGCATGCTCAACTACAAGAATGCTCTTTGCATGTCTTCCACCTTCATCTCATTCTTCATCATCTTGTTAGGTTCATGTATCTATAATTCACTCATGATGAGACACGATCAGCCTGAAAACCTCTTAGCCTAAGATAGTGGATTCAGCTTCAAATACTAAGTGAAATTGAGTTGCTGGTTGGAGAGGGTGGCTCAGTGACTTTGCACTACATAGTCCTAGCAGCCAGGCTTGAGGCTTGAGGCCAGGAACTATTCATGAGGGCTTCATAGGGGGAGAAATATCATCATGTGCATTCATATTGGGGGATATTTATTGAGAATAAATGAAATAATATACTGGGGGGTATATAGGGGATAAAGAGAATATATATTGACAAGTGTAAAAAATGGAGGTCAAAGTTAATGAAAAAATATAAAGATGTATAAAAAATGTTAATGAAAAAATGGATATCCACAATATCTACTAAAAGTAGGAGCTTTTTGAATTGGAAAGGTGTATTGGGTTCCTATTGATAGCGGGTTAAATAATGTGATTTTGAAAGTTATTTTCAAATATGAGTCAAATTAGGGGTATTGGTTAGTATGCCACAAACACACATGATATGTCAGAGGTTCATTGAGTGAAGCGCCCATGGAACTACACAATGCACAGTCCAAGCTAGGTTCATAGGTTGTCTTCTACACAGTTTTTGAGATGAGTGAGTCCGGCTGAAGGAGGGGCCACTGTGGAATAATTTTGTGTGATTATGGAGAGGAAGGTTGACTTACTTCTACATAGTTTTAGGAGACAATGTGTTAGGATGAGGGGAGGAGCACAAAAGGAAACTTATGGTAGTTCTAGAAGGGAAGGCTAACTAAAAGTTTTGCACAATTCTAGAAGGGAAGGCTAGGTGTTGGGCTGAGGAATTGTGCACTGCAACATCCCTAGGGAATAAGAACTACATATTGCATAGATACAAGGGTCAAGGTCATAGCCTGCTCACTGGAACTACAAAATGCATAGTCCAGGTAGGCTAGGTAAAACCAAGTTGAAGCGTCGACGAGCTTCTTTGAAAAATAGTGCTAAACCAGTGAGACTAAGAGGTAAAGTGATGATGCTTCGACTATGTCCTAACACTTAAAATACTTAATGACTCAACCACATTGATCACTTGTGACACATGAACAACATTTTCACTTGTGTGTGACCGCTTCATGACCAACTCTGACAAGTGTGACACCTAAGATAGACTCTATGATGATCGTGACGACACTTGTGTGACAATACTCAAAACTTTATGAATTAGTGCAATAGGTGTTTACATGGTTAGGAAAACTCATAAACACAAATAAAAACTCTTGGAACCACTAGAAGGATCTTATGCATAAAGTGAGACAGCTAGCATGCAAAAATATGACATCTTGCATGTCTTGCAAAAGGGAGTGAAGCACTTAGTGAAAAGATATGGAATGACTTTCAATGTTTCAAACCATACATGTCATTGAAGACATAATTATATGACAATGGTAAGTTGTCCTTCATACTACACTAAGAGATTCATTTCAACTTCATTAATGATGTGTTGTGTTTTCGTACCTACCCTCCAAAGGGTTGTGAATCAGATGGAGTCTTCATGCAGTCTTGATCTTTGATCTTCTATCATACTCCAGGGTTCCTTGGTATTCATATCTGATGATTAACTTTTCTCCTCAGCTCCTTAAGTGTCATCTAACATGTCCTCCTTTTTCATCTCCTTCTTAATCATCTTCCCATAATGTAAGAGTATTTGCATCTATAACTAAATCATGATGAGACGACATCAGTCTGAAAAACCATAGCGTAATATAGAGCACTTGAATTCATGAACTAGGTCAGGACTGAGTGACAGGTCAGGGGAGAAGGCCCAGTGACTATGCAATTGTGCAGTTCAAGCAACCGAGGGTCAAGCTTGATCAATGAGACTATGCAGTGCGGTATCTCTGAGGCAAAAATTTGCACAGTGCACACTAAGGGACATAATTGTGAAGTTCAAGAAGGTAGTTGTTGTTGTCGGATGGGACCCTAGGAGTAAAAACTGTATAGTTTCAGGAGGCAAGGGGGACTAGGTGGCTAAGAGGCTTCAGGGACATAATTGCATAGTTTTTGGAGGTAGTGAGATCTGACTGAGGGAAGGACAATGGAGGAAGAATCTGTGCAGTTTTGGAGGTCAAGGGAGGCTATATTTTCTATGCATTTTGTAGTTCTAGCAGAGAAGAGAAAGGCTTCAAGGTTGAAGATGTGAAGTGCGCAATTTAGGAATGTTGGACTAAGCTAGGTTGTTAGGAATCCTTTAGAATTTGGCTATGTGTGGGATCAGTGGAACCAATGTGAACAGTGATAGAAATTTCCTGTGACAACACACTTGGACACTTGGCGACACAACGTATATCATCTAGAACATATGAAAAAATACTTCCCTTAATGCGACAACCTTTGTGACAACTTACGACATGTGTGGCTTTGACAATAGACCTTGTGAGGATAATGATGACACTTTTTTAATAGTGCATGAAGCTTTGGAAATGAGTGCGAAACATATATATATGATGATAACAACTTAATTTCACAAATATTTCCCCTTGAACCAAGCCAAAACTCTCCTTTGCATGGCAAGCGATAATTCCCATGCCTGAAAACGACACTTTCTATATAAAGATAAAAGCCTCAGTGACTCTTGAGATCCAAGAAAGGAGCTTGCATTCATTAGCTGACCAATAAGTGACTAAGGAATGATCGATCATAGGATCCATAGCAGGCTCCAAAATTCAAGTGTAGGCAAAATTTTTGGAGGGTGTTGTTGTCAGGGTCCAACCATAACCCCTTTATTTATGTAATAAGCCCAATGGGCCAAGTCAAAGTCATATTTAGTTAGAGATTCAATAAAGAACTTATTAATAATTATAAGTGGTTGACCTGCATTAAAGAAAAGGGACCACAATTAGTTGCAAACAAGCCATAGTTAATAAATAAAGTGGTTAACCTATATTATGCAAGGGACCACTAGTATTAGGTTTTGGATGTCATTTAGATATAAATAGTCTTAGTTAGTAACAGAAATCTCATCAAGTCTTATTATAATTCATCTCTAATCTACTGGAGGTTGCCCCCTTGAAGAGGAAAGTGAACATTGAATTCGTTTCTAAATAATAAAATATTTTACAATTTTTCTCATTTCATGTGATAATTTTGTGTTCTATCCTATATTTCTTCATATTTCTGGTATTTTGGATTTCTCACAGGTCAAGAGCATAACAAGTGGTATTAGAGAAATTTCTGAGGCCATTTGTACCTCCAATTTTCGTAGAATTATTTTTAGGCTAGAGACGTGTTCCAACATCTTTAAACCATGGGATCTGTCATTAAGCGCATAAACTTGCAAATTTGGAGAGGCTTTCACATAGGAAATATGAGAGGTGGTCATGCTTATTGGACTCCCTTGTAACCCATGTGGGTAACTCTTCGAGTAGTAGTAGATTAGATAGAACTGCACAGAGACTACAATTCCACGTACCCTTGAGTATAGCGGAAGCCCCCTAGGCTCTCCTAAAACCTAATCTTAGATAAGTTGTTGGTGATCTTGCTGCTACAATACACTGAGAACAACACTCAAGGAGATTACTCGCACATACAATAGGGTTTTCTGGTAATACAGCTAAGGGTACGGTCAATCCTCCTTAGTTAGCACCTAGAAAGATTGGGTTGAGTACTATTATTGTACCCTTCGTATATCGTGATCTATAGCACCTATCACTCCTTTTTTACCATAGTTCCCTCTATTATCTCAATATCACCCTCTACCTTATCTGCCAGATTAGATCCATCATTTGGGGTTTTCATAGTGCAGATTAGATTGTTTGTGTAGTGAAGGTTTTCGCCGCCATAGTCCAGATCAGATTCTCACAAAACATTCAGTAAGACCAAGACCTTGAGTTTTTTGTTACTACAGTCGAGGCTCGATTTTTAGAGCACAATGGGCAATATCAAGCTTTATGGAATTCAACCACTACAATATTGATCAACGGGGAGTAAAACTCCTTTCAGAGTATAAAAAAAATTTGAGACCATCTCAGGACACTTGTAAGGG
This sequence comes from Pinus taeda, assembly GCA_000404065.3. Taxonomy (NCBI): domain Eukaryota; kingdom Viridiplantae; phylum Streptophyta; class Pinopsida; order Pinales; family Pinaceae; genus Pinus; species Pinus taeda. The sequence continues at coordinate 17,451 of APFE031356349.1, read as the reverse complement.
ACTTAGCCCATAAGCTTCAGGATAACGAGTCAGTCGTAGTGGTACCATTCACTTGTAAGCCCCCTATTTCTAGCAATCCCAATTTTTTTCCGATGTGACTTCAAGTGACCCACGCCATTAGACTCCTGATCTCTCCTTATTTCCAAGAAGACTACTCTTAAGTAATTGACTGGGGTGGTGTATGCTAGGTACCGAATCGCAATTTATGGCTTCTGAGAGGGTCAAACATCTTGAAAAAAGATTTGAAGAATTCCAGAACAATATGGAAAATATTACCCAATAGCTCTCATGACTAACAGAACTTATAACAAAGTCTCATCAGGAGGAGCCTAGTGTTGATGCACACATAGAAGGAAATCACCACCGTTCCAACCATCAGATACCTAAGCTGGACATGTACAAATTTGATGGCTCTAACCCTGCAATATGGGTAGCACAAACTGAACAATATTTCTCCCTTAATGATATCTATGAAGACGAAACTAAACTACATTTGGAATCCCTTTACTTGGACCAAGAGAGATGGAAATGGTGGCAATGGCATAAGAAATGTTATCCAGGAAGAGTAACTTGGCACTTGTTCTGAAAAGTCGTATGTGATCGCTTTGACTGGGAATCTAATTTTTTGGGTCATCTCACTAAGCTCTAGAAAATAGGTATAGTAAAGGACTACATTATACTGTTTGAGCAATTGGCCATCAAAACTGATGGTCTAGGATATGACTTCTACTCGGACTATTTCATCAGTAGCCTAAAAGAAGCCATCCAAGCCCATGTCTGGATGAACCACCAAACTACATGGTTGGGCACCTGCAACAAAGCCTTAGATGTGGAAACTATATTAAATGCCCAGTCCAATCGTCCAAATTTTGTCGCCAAGGTGCATCCCATGAAAGCTCAGGGCCCCACCCAAACACTTAAGGTTCAAAAGGTGCCACTAGTAGAAATGGAAAAAAGAAGAAAATAAGGATAGTGCTACTACTATGATGACAAGTACTACCCTGGACATAAATTAAAGGAACTAAAATTCTTTCAAATTGATGCTACTAATAACAGCTTAGTAGAGGAAGCTCCATCCCTTGAAGTTCCCAAGGACGAAGTTGGGGAAACCCAAACCAACAATGATCTCACAACTACTCCAGATGAGTTGGTTATCTCACTACATGCCTTTCCTGGAATTTCTTTGCCTCAAACTCTTAAAATCTAAGGCTTTATTAAACATCAACCAATAGTGGTATTAATTGATAGTGGCATCACTCATAAATTTATCCATAAGAGGGTCATGACTCGTTGAAGTTGTTCATTTCTTTATGCAGGACGTATCTAATTTCCAAGTCCTTATCGCTGATGGGGCGATGATGAAATGTGAATGCTACTGCAAAAATATTAAGCTTCGGATGGGAGACTACCACCTAAAGACCCACTTGTTTGCTATTGAAATGGGTGGTTGTGACATTGTCCTGGGTGTTGAATGGCTTCGCACACTGGGCCCTATCACAATGGATTTCCAGGATTTATATATGAGCTTTAAGAATAATGACCACATTCATACATTAAGGGGACCCTAGGAAGGTGCTCCTACTATCATCAACTCGTAGCGAATGGAGACGATTTTAAAAAAAGGCCAACATGGAGTAGTCACCCAATTTAATGCCATCTAGGCCATTGAATCCACCACTCCTCATATTCATCTTAAGATGCAACAGGTCTTAGATCACCACCAACGGGTCTTTGACAAACCTAAAGAGCTTCCACCCTCTAGGGGTGAACATGATCATAACATCCCTTTGGTCCCGGGGGCCCAACCGCCTAATTTCTACCCATATCAATATCCTTTTTCCCAAAAGAATGAAATTGAAAAAACCATTAAGGAAATCCTTGAAGCTAGTGTTATTCGTCCCAACATTAGTCCTTATTCATCTCCAGTCGTCATGGTTCTAAAGAAATATGGAGAATAGCATATGTTTCTGAACTTTTGAGCCCTCAGCAAGCTCCCTATCAAGGGCAAATTTCCTATTATGTTTGTTGATAATCTGCTTGATAAAATAGATGGTGCTCGATTCTTTACCAAGCTAGACCTTCGCTTTGGCTATCACCAAATATGCATGAAGTAGACATTCCTGAGACTTGCTTCCGAACTCATGAAGGCCATTATGAACTCCTGGTCATCCCATTTGGTTTTTGTAATGCTCCATATACTTTTCAAAGCCTCATGAACCACCTATTGAAACCATATCTTTGAAAATTTGTCATGGTCTTCTTTCATGACATTCTCACCTATAGCATAACTCGGGACAAACATCTTCAGCATGTAGAATAGATATTGAAACTTCTCTATGATCACAAATTATTTGTCAAATTATCCAAGTGCTCTTTTGGCACGGAAGAAGTCGATTATTTGGGACACATTGTGGGTCATGAAGGAGTGAGGGTTGATCCGAAAAATATTCAGGAAATGCAAGATTGGCCCCAACCAAAACATTGAAGAGTTTGATGGGATTCTTGGGTCTCACTAGTTACTATCGCAAATTTTTCCACAATTATGATCGCATTTCTAGATCCCTCATTAATATTCTCAAGAAAAAATCATTTCTCTGGACTTATAGAGCTCAACAGTCCTTCTTGGCTCTCAAATAGGCAATGTGCTCCACTCTCGTATTGGCCCTACCATACTTCACCAAATATTTTTTGATTGAATGGGATGCTTCTCGTACTGGTATTGGCATTGTATTAATGCAGGAAGGTAGACCATTGGCTTCCACCAACCAACAACTCAATGGAAAAAATCTGGGTTAATCTACTTATGAGAAAGAAATGATGGCCATCTTACATGCAGTAGACACCTAGCGACCATACTTGTTGGGGCGATGTTTCCAAATCCGCATGGACCATCAAAGCATAAAATATTTTATGGAGCAATGTCTATCATTGCCAAAGCAAAATAAATGGCTTGCCAAAATGATGGGATATGATTATGAGACAATTTACAAGAAAGGGCATGACAATGTAATATTTGATGCTTTATCGTGCCAATTTGAGGATGAGAGTACCCTGTTATCAATCACTCTACCCATACCAAATTGGATTGAAGAAACCCGTAAGGAATGGTTCTCCCACCCCTCACTTTCATGACTCATTAATAATTTGAGAGAAGATCCTAATTCATCATATGACTACTCTTGGAAGGATGATATTCTTCACTACAAGGATCAAGTAGTTATATCCCCGCCATCCACCCTTAAAACCTGCATCTTGGATGAATTTCACTCATCTCCAATTGTAGGACATTCAGACTTTTAGATGACTTATGCTCACACATGCCATTCTTTCTTTTAGAATAGCATGAAAAATGGCATTTTTACTTTTGTAGTTGAATGCGATGTGTGCCAACGCACCAAAGCGGAAACAATCAAGTTACCGGGAACCTTACAACCATTTTCACTCCCTGCCTCTGTCTAGATGTATGTTTCCATGGACTTCATGACTGGTCTCCCAAAGTCAGTAAAAAAATCAGTCATCATGGTGGTTGTGGGCGTACTTTCTAAATATGCTCATTTTTGCGCCCTACCACACCCATTTACCCCCACTTTGGTGGATCAAGTTTTTCTGGACCAGATCTTCAAACTACATGGCATGCCGTCTTTCATTGTATCTGATCATGACCCCACTTTCACCAACAAATTTTTGCAGGGAATCTTCAAGCTACAAGGAACACAACTCCAACTAAGTACCACCCATCATCCCCAGACCGACGGTCAAACATAAGCAATAAATAAATGTTTGGATACATATCTAAGGTGCTTCATTTCATAAAAGAAATAACAATCGGTACAATGGTTACATTTAGCTGAATGGTGGTATAATACTAACTATCATGGAGCCACCAAGATGACTCTGTAAGAGGCAGTGTATGGCCAACTCCCACCTTCACCTATTTCTTATATCCCTGGATGTTCTAAAGTATTGGAAGTTGATCAACTCCTACAAAACCGTGCCACCATTATAGCTCATCTCAAAGATAATATACATGAAGATCAAAACCGAATGAAGCAATAGGAAAACCAACATTGTTCTGAGTGTGCATTTCAGGAATGGGATTAGGTATTCTTACGACTCTGACCATATAAGAAAAAATATCTCAAAGAAAAAGGTTACGAGAAACTAGCACCAAAATTCTATTGATCTTATCAAATACTTCAACCCATAGGAGTAGTCGCCTACACATTGGCCTTTCCACCTACTTCAAAAATCCATCAATTCTTCCATGTATTATGCATCAAGAAAGTGGTGGGGAACAATTGTAGAGTTCAAACAAGTCTCACGTTGGCTTTGACCCGAATAGGCCCTCGATACTTGTCAAAGACATCTCTGCGGTCGCATGATCAAGGAAGTCCTCATCAAGTGGAAAGACACCTCTCCAAAAGATGCGACCTAGGAACCAACCACTATGCTTCAACAATTTCCATAGCTTCAACCTTGAGGACAAGGCTACTTTTGATGGGGGAGAGCATGTTAGGGTCCAACCCTAACCCCTTTAGTTATGTAATAAGCCCAATGGGCCGAGTGAGAGTCATAGTTAGTTAGAGAGTCAATAAAGCTCATATTAATAATTATAAGTGGTTGACCCACATTAAAGAAAAGGGACCACATTTAGTTAGAAACGAGCCATAGTTTATAAATAAAGTAGTTAACCCATGTTATGCAAGGGACCATTAGTATTTAGGGTTTTGGATATCATTTAGCTATAAATAGTCTTAGTTAGTAAGGGAAAATCATAGAGTCTTATTATAATTGATATATTCTCTTTTCAAGGTTTCCCCCTTGAAGAAATAAGTGAACATTGAATATATTTCTGAATAATAAAATACTTCACATTTTTTCTCATTTCATGTGATAATTCTGTATTCTAAACTATATTTCTTCATATTTTTAGTACTCTAGATTGCTCACAATCAAGAGTATAACAGTTGCCACTGCTAATGTCAGCACATTTATCTAAATTTTAGTTTTTTTAACCAAAGTTCAAATCTAAGGTGTTTCTTATTTATTTACCTTCATGCACCTTGGTGTTTGGCATTGCTAGATTATTAGCAATCTTACGAATGCAATTAATTATGGGATTTCAAGTTATTAAAAAGGTGATTAAAAACGAAACAATTCGTTCTGCCAAAGGCTTTATGGATTTAAATATCTAATTATTTTATGAATAAAATAATTAATGTATAGAAGAGCAAAACATATTTTGGAATTGAAAATCCCTCCTCAAATTTTGATATTTCATTATATTGTAGATCTAATATTATTAGAAATCCAAGTGATATGACATGATTGGATTATATTGAATTTATAAAATGAAATTTAACCTTATCTCGGAATCTATCTTATGCATTTTGTGATTGAAAAAGGTAAAACACAACCTACATTATACAACAATTTTCGATACGAAAATAAAAATATTATTTGGAAAATGAGAAATCAATTCAGTCTATCAATAACTAATTCTAATGGATTCATGATAAAAATTTATTTGATATTGGTTTTCACATGAATCTAATATATGAACTCAATAAAAATGGGTTTCTAAGACCAAATTAGATTTCGAAACAAAAAGAGAAATTAAGAATAATTCTTTATGGGGACTTACTCGATATTATAAATAAAAACGATGAAAGACTATTAAACAATTAAAAGAATTGAGCAAAATTAATTCCAAAAATCACATATAGATATTAATATTATTAAAAAAAAAATTGCTCTTAAAATTTCTAAAATGAAGCTTTGAATTGGTATTAATGGTTTTGGTATAATATTGTTTAGTCTTTAAAAAGTGTATTCAATATATATTATTATATGAATAGATTCCGTGACAATTTAAAAGATCAAATTCAAACAAATTTGGAAAAAAAAGTATGAATCATGTGACCAGAGATATAATTGGAATACATACAATATGTTTAAGAAGAAATAGAAGTAAATAATCTAACTATTCTAGTTTTAAAGTAAATAAAAATATTAATTAAAATTTGAATGTGTGAAAAGATCTAATTATATTGAATATTTTATGAAATATTTGAAAATTTTATGAAATATTTGAAACATGATTTTTTAAACAAATTTTTTTTTGAAGAGTACATCTAATTGAATCAGGTAATAATACTAATAAAGCTTCAATAGGTACCCCCAGATGTGGGTGATTAATATGAATTTAATGGAGATTAGACATGAGGACGACAAACGGCCAAGCCACATGGCCACCCGCACCCAATCCATGTCAATTTATGGTAAGCCACCGTCAACCTATAGGCGCCATTAATATGGTGTTCAGGTCGAGACGCTCACGGCAGACTTAAGGTTATGGTTTCTGCAAGCCTGAACTCATTCACCCTTTCCCCACTAAATTGCTCTTGCCCCCCTGATGCTGCAGAGCCGAGCTCTCACACAACAACAGGGAGGCGATGTTGGCTTCTCAGCTATGTTGATTTGGGGAATGGCTTCCATTTATCCCATATTATTCATTATGCTCTGAATTCTACTCAGAATACCACTTTTCCTCACCTAAATAGCTCTATCAACTCCAGCGTAAACTCTGCCTCACTCTCTGCAATCAGTGTTAGTACAATTGTCATCTCGGCCCACACCATTTACAGCCATCCTGCTCGGAGAGCCATGCCGCGTCTTCACCACCAGATGTGCAGCAGGAGAAGCAGTAGCCATGGCAGAAACATTCCCCCCCTTTGCCACCTCCTCCTGAGCTGACGACCCCTTCTTCCTCCCCTTCGTCTTCTCCGTCTAGAGGTCAATTCTCTGGCAGATATCCCACCACCCGTAGTGGAAGAGGTCGGACCCAAGCCTATGGTGCTAGCAAAATGAAAGCTGCAACTCAAACGACTAACTCCCCTGCCCCCCCCCCCCACCATCTCTTGCACCACTCGACCCAATTCCACTTTCACAGTACCTTGAATCATCCTGTTAGCATTGCCACTGTTAGAGTGGCTGTCAGTGAAGAAATTTGACCACAAGATGAGCAGGATGATCAAACCCATGACCTAGTCCCAGAGACAAAGGATAACAACAAGCAGAAGAAGGCAAAGGAGAAGCAAGCCATAAACAGACGGAAACACTCGGATAGCAGGTCTACTTCGCCCGGTCGCAAAGATGCCATGACAACATTCCGCAGGGTGAGGACATCTCTGGAGGCAAGCATGCAGTCGAAGGCAGTTCGGATGGCATGCAAGTGGAAGGGGGCATCCCTGGTGGCACGTCTGCAGCGGTGGAGCACTGGGATGAGTACAGATGTTTCATTGTGGAAGAGCCTCCACCAAGCAACACCTGCCCAAGACGGTCCATGCAACCAGTTGTTCAAGATGCCATGTTTCTTTTTCGATGATTCATGGGGTTTTTTTTTATGATTTTTCAAACTATGTGGTTAATTTTGGTAAAATTACTTAGATGTCTATGTTGGTTTTGAACTAGGACACTTGTGTGGGCATCTTTTTTGGGTTTACTCAGACTGGTTTCCCCTCAGTGGGTAGTCCTGTTTCAGTTTTTATTGACTAATCATGACATAACTCCGTTTAGCACCATGGAGGCCAAAGTCTCGTTGTATTTTTACTGTTTTTTTAATAGAATTAGCATTACTTAGAAAAAAAATAAAAATAAAGATTCAATAGGTCAGTCCATAAGTCTATGAAAAATGATTCAATCTTCTTCCCTCAATGAAAGTATCACGAATATTTTAAATTTTAAATTTGATATTATTTTCGGGTTTAATGGTAAATTTGATATTTTCATTTTGATTTGGTTTTAATTTTAGATTTACATTTTTGTTAGGTGTCTTAGATCCGAATATCCAATCACACACATGAGGTATAAATAATAATATAAAAAATTATATATATTTTTATTAATAAAATATTTTTAAAGTATGGAAACATCTTACAATTGATTTTTTTATTGAAGCAATTCATTTTGGTTCATTTAATTGTTAAAGGAAAAATAACTTTAATGACCTAAGTTCCAATTGCAATTTTTTTCTAGATTATGATAAAGTCTAAAGTGTTCTCCATCCTTGTTTATAATTATCAAGAAAACTCTAATCATATCAAATTCCAACTACCTAGTGAACCTACTTTAATGAGGTCACCATTATATTTATTCAATACTAAATACCATAGTGGGCCTTATTTTAAACATATAGTAAACATTGTCCACCTTACATTGAATGTCCTCTATTATTATTAATATACTATTATTCCCTTGGGTAACTCCCTTTGTTACCCAAAATTACCACACTAGGTACACTACGTTCCACCCCCAACAGAATAATATTGTCCTCAATCCTTGTTGTGAAGAAATACAACTATCATATAACAGGGTTCCATGGATTAGTATTGAACATAGTGATGAAGTAGGCTAAAGAAATAATGTCCTATGTACACATTTTAGCAACCATGTTGAAGTAGTTCAATAAGGTGCACTTTAAACCTAGCTCTCATGTCTAAGTGTTGATGTTGACTCCCTTTTGAAGATACCTAAACTTAATATCCATTTAAAATGATGCTCCAAATACCTACCCTATTCATGTGGATTCAAATATATAGATCTATTCATATCTTATCATGTATCGCTATCACACACTACAATGGGGAATAAGCAAGTTGAAAACTTGTAGTCATGACCAATTTCTGACATCCCTACATGATGTTCTCTACCTAATGTGGAATTGAGCCATTAAAGAAAAGATGAAAGTAGTTATCATCCCAAAAATGACAATTATTTATATAACAATCATTGTAAGCATCCATGAGATCATACAAAAAAATTCATTATTGATTATATTCTTCCCTAATCTTAATTTATTTCGGCTCAAGAAGGGAGGTCTATATTATTTATGGTATCTCTTTAATTCCTTAAGACTAAATTAAATTAAGTTTTTTAACCATCCTATGATTACGAGATCCATGAGTGTAGGGGATGAAGATCCATGAGTGTAGAGGATGAAATTTGTAATGGTTGCATACTCAATATTGCTCGAAATAAAACATATAATGTATCTAATCAAAAGGGAAAATATTCTCTATAGAATGGTGTGATTCATTGGAAATTGAAGGACTTTGTCAAAAATGATAAGCTTTATAATCCTTGTGACGATGAGATAAAACCTTATATATAATTGATTTTAAATTGATGATATATTGGCATTCTAAACTCTAAGTGAGATGATTTATTGTTTGAAAGAGGGTGGTTTTTCATGAGGAATTCATATTTGCAACTTGTTTCTATAAATTTGTCTTAAAAATATACTTGGCTTTGCTTAAATTTTAGAGTCTTCATCTTTTATCCTAAAACATATGAAAAGGAAAAAAAAACAACTTTTCCCCACTTTAGGGGACGAAAGGGATGTCCTATCAACTATTAAGTGACTTATACCTAAATATACAATCACATGCAATAGACAATGAATAATATAGAAATTAGCGACTCCTTATTAATATATATTTTTTTAAGATAGTGTATGATCCGAACTTATACAGGAATGCTAAAAATACAGATATAAACATAAACGTAGAGATGCAACATAAATAAAAATTCATTTCATTAATATCAAATCACTGAAATATGCTTACATAGAGAATGGAAATAAATTAGCTCGGGCTATGCTAGCTTATTTGTGAGAAGAGATGTGGTAGCTACATGCCTCTAAACTATGTTAAAATGAGGCTCAATGGCCTTTTTATTTTTGAACAACAAAGGGAAACCTAAAAAACCAAAACCCCAATCCCAAGAGATGGAACCAGAAGAGTTTGTGGACCCCGTTGGGGTTAGTTGGGCAGCCAACTTCTCAGGGTTGTAACTTGGTCATATGATCTTCCATTGGCATGTCCGATACCTCGTTGGAAATATCTCTCTGAGTACTACAATATTTACAGGAGGCCTATTATTTTAGCCTATTGTTGTAGCTACCACAAAGAGCTTGTCGTGGACCTAAAAAACAGTGTCTAAGGGGTAAAAAAAACTCTAGAATTTGAGGACCCAAAAAACTGCTAAAAATAGTAGATGTTGCTATAATCAAGGAAATTGAAAAATCGAGAAAAGTTCTAAGTGGAATAGGTGGGTGGCCACCAATATCCACCTATATCAGCATAAGGCCTTATAATTGATCATTTTATAGAAGGAATATGCTCCTATTAACTTATCTCTTTTAGAGATAGACCTCCTATTAAGTGAAACTCCAACTACAATATTATTCCACATCATGCTAAAGAGTTATCCATCCTTACTTACAATGATAAAGAAAATTTTACTTTCCGAGTCTTCTTTAATAACATTGCATTATACTTATTCAATATTAATTACCAAAATAAACCTTATTTAATAATATAGTGAAACTAATTCACTTTAATGATGCATATTATTATTAAACTATTACCTTTTTAAATATCTTCCCTACATTATCTTTAAATACATTACACATTCATAAATTTAATTATTAATTTCAATTAATATATCCATTTTATATTTTAATCTTCTATTTCAAAACATTCAAACTCTTTTTCTTAATAACCATATGATAAAGAAAATATTAATTATTAACATAAGAATCCTAGGAAAACATTTGATAATAACGCCTCTTTGAGATTATCCAACTATTGAGACAATGAGTCGAATATCGTGGACCCATGTGATGAGAGTTAATTGAAAGCTTCTTTCTATGGAATAAGCTTCCAATCTTTTATTTAATTATTTTTATTATTAAGGTATTACCTTTTTAAATATCTTCCCTAAATTATCTTAAATACACTGCACATTTATAAGATCAAAAATTTTAATTATTAATTTCAATTACTATATCCATTTTATATTTTAATCTTACATTTCAAAACATTCAAACTCTTTTTCTTTAATAACCATATGATAAAAGAAAATATTATTTATTAACTTAACAATCATACGAAAACATTGGATTAATAATTCCTCTTTGGCATTATCCAACTATTGAGACAATGAGTCGAATATCGTGGAACCATGTCATTAGAGTTTATTGAAAACTTCTTTCCAATTTTTATTTAATTATTTGGAATATTATTTAATATGAAAAATTTATATAAAGAAGTGGATGAAGCTCTAGATTGATTTTCAAAGAAATATGTTTAGTTTTTCAATTGACAGTGTAGATTAATTTTCAAAAAAAATGTTAAGCCTATGCTTCTTTTGAATATTTATTAACAACTATATTATTTTGACTTTTTTAATTGAGAGCTTAAATTAATTCTCAAAAAATTATATTTATTTTTTTAATTAACCAAGTAAATTGATTCTCAAGAGTCTCAAAAAAATATACTCAACATATACTTTTTTTAAATACTTATCAACAACTTTAATATCTTTTTTTATGGAAAACTTAAATTAATTCTCAAAAAATATATTTATTTTTTAATTGACAACATAAATTGATTCTTCAGAAAAATATATTCAGCATATACTTCTTTTAAATACTTATCAACAACTGTAATATGTTGGGTTGCTTTGAATTCAACAAATAGTTAATAAGTATACCTCTGTGGTGTGTCAGAGAATAAGTTAAATTATATTGAATTTTAATAAAGTTGTCGGATTGCGTTGAATTTTAATAAATCAGTCAATAGGTGTGCGCCATCTATCATCGGTTACAATCGGTTAATACGTGTGCGCCTATGCCGTCGGCAAAGGAATAGCAGAAGTATGAAGGTTATGACTGCGAGACCTTGCGACTTCTTAAATTTTAAATTTTAAATTGAAATCCTCCCGAGAAAAAAAGGAAATAAAAAATTTAGAAATACGAGATAAATTAAAATGTTTTTTAAACGAATAATTAATATGATTTTCTGAAAATTTAAATAAATTTTCTAAAGAATATTTGTAATTAATGATATAAATTTGGTTCTCAAAATGAAATATACTCAACATATAATTCTTTTAATAATTCAATCACAGTTAAACTACTTCGAATTCAACAAATTAATTAATAAGTATACAATTAATAAGTATACCTGTGGTGTGTCAGAAAATAAGTTAAATTATATTGAATTTTTAATAAATCAGTTAGTAGCTGTGCGCCATCTACCATTGGTTAATACATGTGCCCTTATGCCGTCGGCGAAGGAATAGCAGAAGTATGAAGGTTATGACTGCGAGACCTTACGACCCTTTTAAATTTTAAAGTGAAATCCTCCAGAGATATAATTAAAAAAAATTAATAGAAATTACGAGATAAATTAAAACGTTTTTTAAACGAACAACCATTATGATCCTCCGAAATGGAAGGAGCATCAATCACTCCACCCCGTATACGTCGCGCATGTGCGCTACCGTTCGCCACAGTCCCCGTCGCTGCATTGGCTGCCTCCCAAAAAAAACCTGATGCGTCTCGATGGCACGGCCAAGAGGCGACAAGCAGACATTAAAAATGGAGTGGTCTATAATGCGATTTTTTGGAGATTCTGGTGACAGAATCCGGTGGAAGAAATTGAGGTTAAATCTTGATTTGTTGCCGTTAAAATAGTTTTTTAACTTCATATTTGGATTCAGCACCCTGAAAAAACCCTGGGACGCTTTGGTTGTGCAGAAACTACCTATCAAACTTGCGATTCCAATAAATTGCTGCCAGATTTTGACCAGAAAAACCCACCAAAAAAACTTTCAAAAAGTCTCATTATAAACAACTCCGAAAAAATTAAATTTGTTAGTGGCGGCTTACGTCAATGGCATCACCCGAAAAATCCGAGTTTGAAGGGCTGATGCGCGCATTTACCGGTTAAGGTAACGCACCTCACCAAATTTTTTGAAGTTACTGCGTTAAACATTAAATTAATTTCTTTATTAATTAATACTTCACATTTATAATACAATAGTGATGTTATTTAGTCTCACGATGGATGGGTAACGTTACACTAAGTTAACGTAACTTCGTGCACGAACTCCCGAGTCATACATTGGAGATTAGACCGGGATGAAACGTAAAGTTAAAACTTTAATTTCTAACATATATTAGAATAGGTAGCAGTTTGTTTTTAGCCGTAGTAGTCTGAACAGCAGGCTGGTTTTTTTCTTTGAAAATTATAAAAGTTTTGGTGCGAGATTTTTGTAAATTCAGATTATAGTTATTAAATTTTGAAATTTTGAATGTTCTCAGAAACTTATGCTGAAGTTATTTCCATTATCAAAATATGATTAAATACTATTATTGATAATAAAAAAATATTTTTTATCTGACAATCCCACCCATTTCTCCGCTCAATATCTATTTCAAAATTTTCAATAATGCTAAAGCTATTTCCACTAAATTCTGAAGCTATTTCCACTGGATTTAAAAACTGCTATTAATATTTTATTTTTTTTATTGCAATCCCCACAATTCCTCCACCTCAATATCCATTTTGGTGTGTTTATATCTCTCAAAGGGTTCGAATGCCCAACGGCTTATTTCGTGGCTTCTCCGTAGGTTCTACAGTTTCTCCCATGGTGAGAATCGTTACTCTTGGATTGTTTCCCTTGAGTAATCGACGGTCTTCGAGGCTTAGGGTGACATCTACAGCGAGGATGCCATGAATCAGTTAGAGTGTAACCGCCTCCTCTGTCTGGCGCTTGCTTTCAGCTGATTTGCACGCCTCCTGTTCGTATGAGGAAGCTCTGCTACTAATTCCCGCTATCCAAGATAATTCGACCACCATGACCAGTGCTTTCGAAGACTATCCCATATCCCTCGAGGTAATATCCAATATCCCTCCAAGTAATTTATATTCTGAAATTTGCGTAGAGATAACCTGGTATTAATGTAGGTTTTGAAGTTTTTAGTTATATCAATTATATCAAAAATATAATTGGACTAAAATTATTATTATTAGTATTATTATTATATTATACTATATTATATTTTTTGATTTGTTTTACATTTTTATCGAAAATATTTACAAAGGTCTTGCTGTATTAAAAAATAAGGATTTTGAATTTATATTTTTTAAAACCATAAAAAATTATCTAATAATTTAATTCTATAATATTTAAATGGCTTTTATATTAAAATTTTAATGTTGTTTTTCATTTTAAAATTTATTGGGTTTTCACTTTATATATTATCAACAATTTTTCTGTAAGTTTGACAATATCAACAATTTTTCTGTAAGTTTGACAAGACTACATCCTCAATATATCCAATATATCACTGAGACTAAGCGACCATTGAACTAGTGACTTCAGATCAATATCTTATCAACATTACATAAATTAAATGAGTGAAAATTAAATAACACCTAAGTGTTTTAATAACTATTTGCTTTAATCAATCATTTAAATTATACAATTGTGCTAATTTATATGACTATATATCCAATATATCACTGAGACTAAGCGAGGATTGAACTAGTGACTTCAGATCAATATTTTATCAACATTACATAAATTAAATGACTGAAAATTAAATAACACCTAAGTGTTTTAATAACTATTTGCTTTAATGAATCATTTAAATTATACAATTGTGCTAATTATATGACTATAAATTTTAGATTTATGCTCATTCTCTAACTCACTCATACCATGACTTGCATTACCACCCACATAAATCCATCAAATCTTAAATAAGGATCTAACATCATAGTCATTACACATCACACTGGACAGTAAAATGAACCTCTAAACTTAATTACCAACCCATAAATATACAGCAAAACTTATGTTAGTTGCAAATTCTGAAAATATTCCAAAATATAAATTAAAAAAATAAATCAAATTAAACCATTCACCTCTCTCCTATCTATCAAATTCAGAGATATTTCCGAAAACTACGATCCACATTAAAACAACAAAATTCATCATTATGAACCCAGTTTTAAGCGGGGTAACTACACATGAACCCACTTTTGAAGGTGAATAAATACACAGTTAAAAATTCGCAACACTTGAATGCACTATTAGTAGAAAATTAGCGATGGGTTCAAAGCGAAGCCCGGCACAATTTTATTAGCCTTGAATAGAGAAAAACAGCGATGAGTCCATAGCCCAGCAAATAACGATAAGCGACAAATTTATTAGAAAAATAGCGATGAGTCCATAACCAAATAAACCATTATTCGCAATAGCTGTAAAAATATGGCACTGTCTCTTCCCTGGCACTCATCAATCTCAGCGTCTGCATCAGAGTACACACACAGCAAGAGATCCGAGTAGAAGCGAGCCGACGAGCACGGCGCCCTCCTTGATCTGCATGTATGAAGCTGCCATGGCCGCGCTTTTGGGGCTGTTGGTGCTGTTTGTGGACGGAGGTGGAGGAGATGGTGTGTTTGTGGACGGAGGTGGAGGAGATGCTGTAGAGTTAGACGAAGCCGCCGTAACGTTAATGCCGACCTTCTGACCCCTTGTGCAGTGACCTGGAAAGCCACATATGAAATACCTAGCGCCCGTGCTGTTCAATGGAATGGTATTGTCTCCTCCATGGTATGTGTGTAATGCGTTGCTCGTCGAGCACGAAGTATACGCCGACTCGCTGACTTCCACCACATCGTGGCTCGTCGATACATATGTGAAAACTGCAGTCAATCAAAATTAGTTATCATTAGCTGATTGATCTCATTATAATTTGTTTTCTTTTTATGTGGTTAAAGGATTTTGGAGATGTGGTTCAAGGATTTTGGAGATGGGTGACCATGGGAGGATTAAGTGGAAGAGATTAAAGGGAAGTATCAATTTTTATGGTAGTTTAAATGGAGGTATTGAAAAAATTGAGTTGGATTAAAGCAAAAGTATTGAAAGAATTGAACTTGTAATCTAAAAAAAATGTATCGAAAGAATTGAACTAATAATTTCTCAATAACAAATACTTTAACTAACAACCCGATCTATTTAACTAATCTTCAAAAGTAAAACATGTGACAACTTGGTATTTACTTCAAATCAAAACTATTTTCATCAAGTCTAATTCCAAACTCAAAATTAACTTAACTAGTTACTCATTTTTTATTTTACTAAGGAAAATAGTTACAATTACTTGTTAGATCTAAGACTTTTGTGATCCATAATGTAAATATCAACTTTTCATATTAATGACATCCTTATCGAAAATCAAATCAACCCAATTCTAATGATGTGATTAACCCAAAGACTGATATCTAAATTACAATTACTATTAAATCAGAAACACATATTTGTTTGGATTGTGCATTGATGTACTTACTGAGATTGTCGCCCACATGGAATGTCTTGCCACTAACCCAGGTACTGTAGGTAACGCTGAGAGTCCAGCCCTGGCTGTCTCCAACGGTGTAGTTCGTCGCCATACAATTATATGGTAAAACCATCATCGCCATTGCAACAGCAATTGCAATCCATGTTCTCGACTGCTCCATTTCTGCCAAAATCACTGCCATCCCACCATCAAAATATGCTGTAAATCATTACACTTCCAGGCTTCTTGTTTTATAAGTGAAGAATTCAAGGCAATGACAAC
Source organism: Pinus taeda (assembly GCA_000404065.3). Lineage (NCBI taxonomy): Eukaryota > Viridiplantae > Streptophyta > Pinopsida > Pinales > Pinaceae > Pinus > Pinus taeda. Next base: position 971 of record APFE031356349.1, on the reverse strand, counting down.
GTTTCAAGAAATATTAAAGAGTGCTCTATATTATGCTGATAATAAGCGGTGGAACGATGAAGTAATATTACCGTTTTTGCTACCAGTAGGGGAGTTGCTTGGAATTCGATATTTGCGTGGATCAAAACAGCGAGTGTGAGATAGGCAGAGAATTGAATGAAGAAGAACTGCATGTAAAGGCTGGATATATAAGTCCCTTCAGAGACACTGACATCACGTCTCGTGGGCGGCATGGAAAGCTTGAAAGTTCAATGAACAAGGGTTTCCTAGGTCGGTGTGTTATCGATTGAATATAATATTGTTGAGATGAGGATTTTATTTTAATAAATAATTTTATATGTAAATTTGTTGTTTATAAATTAAATTAATTATTATTTTATATATTAATTGAGATTATTTAATTTATAAATTTAGAGTGGAAGTGTGAGACGTGTCAAAATTTTTAAATGTGCAAATTTGAAAAAATCTTTGTACAAAAAGAGATTTGTTCTCGTTTTTTGTTTTTTTGTAAGTTTAGTAGGAGAAGATGAACCCATTCAATGAACCCCATTGCCAATGGAGTTACTTTCAACGTGGACAATAATTATCTAATTATTAAAAAGTTATTAATTTTATCGTTTCTTTTTTATTTTGTTTTTTTAATTTTCTTTTATTTTTTTTTATGTTTATGTAATTTGATTGAATCAATGTTTACTTAATAATTATATTATTAAATTTTTTATTTTATTTTATTTTTATTTTTTTGTAATTTGACATAGTCAAAATTTTACATTACATTAGATTACAACATTTGTTCCATACTAGAGAGTGTCTCTCAAAGCAGCCAACATTGATCCATCTTAACATAGAGATCAAATCTATCAATGTGCAAACCTACATCGATCCATCTTAACACATAGATCAAATCTATCAATGTGCAAACCTCTTTTTTGAGTGCACAACTTGAGGAAAGGTTTACACTCTGAGAGATT
>APFE031356346.1:0-27121 GCA_000404065.3 Pinus taeda | reverse complement strand
CGATATTTCCACTCTACCAACCTCCATAGTTAATGAGGCAAGCGCCATTTTAAATGGGATTTTGTCTGATAATCTTTTATAAAAGAGGATCAATGGAAGAGCATGAGAGGAGGCATTTTGATGGTTGTAGCACACTGTTTTGTAGAGGCTGGGAGAATCTATTGATCTATTTTTGAACAATTACATGATTCCAACCCCTTCTATTGCTGCAGGAAGCTTTGGTGCTGCATACCACTCCATCTCAGGCATTCATTTCCTAGCCATCAGGAAGATTGGAGGTATAAGCATGTTTATGGACAGATTGATAAATGTAATTATATTTATTCGTGCCATTTAATAAGAAAGGCTTCCCCATTATTGAGTTGGGCCCAGAGACGTAGTCCAAATTAGACAAACTCCATTATCAAGCCTTGGTGTTCTCTTTTGTGCCTTTTATGTGTTTTCTTCTTCTTTTCATATGTGCACATTTATGTGTTAAGCTGCAATTTTATATGCAATTCTTTTCTATACATCTATAAGTGAAAACATCCTGGATCACAACCATTAGTCAACAAAAAGATCCTATGACAAAAGAAATCACAGATCAATATGAACTTCCCAACTTGATTAAGATTCAAACGTCGTTCAACATTGAGAATGAACTAGAGAAATTAAAAATCCCTATTCCTCTCATAGAGTTAATAAGTAAAAAAATGTACATACCCCAAGTAATGGAAGATTTAAACATAGGGGAAAATAATGACTCTGTAAATTTGAATGATAAGCAGCCTGAACTCTTATTTGGACTGGAAGTTGAAGGAAAACCACAACAAGGGGGTGTTCCTCCATTTTATGTTAGCCTGAATATTCATGACAAAATTATCCATAATGTTATGCTAGATTCAGGTGCCTCCCATAATTTAATGCCTAAAGATGTTATGGAGAAATTAGGACTTGACATTACTAGGCCTTATAAAGACTTGTATTCCTTTGATTCTAGTAAATTTAGATGCCTAGGTATTATCAAAGACCTGTGCATTACTTTAGCTCAAATCCCTACTAAAAGTCGAGTAATGGACATAGTGGTTGCAGATATTCCCCCTAAGTATGGCATGTTGTTGTCACGCTCATGGGGAACAAAATTACAAGGTACCCTACAGATGGATATGACCTTTGCTACCATACCAGTCTTTGGGCAGCAAATAAGACTATATAGGAAACCTTGATGAAATTCGTGGTGAATGGGCAAGACAATCCTCACAACTATCCACTTTATTTTGTTCATTCAGATTTATAATGATGGGGATATCAACACTCAAGTAATCAATGCTGAAACTGAAAATTTTAAAACAAACCCAACCCAATCACAAATAACAGAACTAAATACTCCTCCTGAACCTCTTTGGAACATGAGTTTTGATGGCTCTTGCAGCAAAGGTGGTGCTGGAGAAGGAATTTGGGTGGTTAATACAAGAAATAATCATGCTGAGGGTCACTTAGACAGGCTTAATTTTCAATGTACTAATAACATTGCAGAGTATGAAGCCCTTATTTTAATATTGCAGTTGTTAAAAAAGTTAGGTGCTAAAAGAATCTCCATTCAGGGGGATGCTGAATTAATTATCAAACAAATTAAAGGAGAATATTCAGCCAAATATCCTAGGATGAGAGCATACGGAAATGCTGTGATTGACTTCCTAGAGATTTTTCTTGGATATGACCTTTCTGCAATTCCTAGAAAAAAACATCATTCCAAACAATCTAGCTTTTTTAGCTAGTGCATCTCTTTGGAGGAGCAGGCGGCTGTGGTTGTAACGCTTCACTATGGGGGCTAGCAGGTTTACATGGATGTATTGTATGATTGGGACTTACACTTCTTTATATAGTAATAGCCAACACATTTTCATGCATATGTTGTTATTGTAGTTGGACTGCTCCATTTTCTTAGCAATATATGTTTCTTAACTTACATAATTGTGTATGAACTACTTCGTATGCAAGTATATGAATCTTGTTGCAGATGTGTTGTTGGTTTAACCATCACTTTGGATTGTCAACTAATCTACTTTCCATCTTGTGATGCATCTTCTCTCGTGTGTTCCCTTCTTAGCTGAGTACTACTACAGGTTGCTAAGGGGCACATTCATCTCACCACCCATGTGTTAGAAACTCTCATTCACCTTCCTTGCCTCACTGTAGTGGTCACACCCTTGCTACTGACAGAGTTATCTTACTTGACTCTGTGTAACATCGTGGTCAAGGAATTACCTTACGACCCATTGCTAGGACTCCTACACCAAATGGTCTGAGTTCTAGTTGGGGCTTCTTACTGGGGAGATCCCCTTGATATGTTGGCGGATCCAGCACCGTCAAAATTTTGGCACTAGAAGGAGGGCCAGATGACAATCTGAGTCCTCACATCTAGTTTGAATCTCTAGACATCTATCATGACTAACTACCGAGTTTCTCTTCAAGAATGTATGTCTTATGGAAACAATTTCATCAGCTCGAAAAAGCTCTCGAATAACTTGTCTCATAAAACATTTGATGGTCGAGGCTACATTACCTTCGTAAGGCATGCGATTGGCATTGTAGGATCATGCGAAAGACATGGATTCTTTGAAGAATACATGAGCTGCGCGTTGTTTATCTACACGCTTCGAAGGCACCCAATGCACTAGTGTGCCACATTGCCAAAAAAATCCATTCATTAGCTTGCTCATCTGGTCGTAGAGATACACTGTGCTTTCAATCACTTCGACTGTCAAGCATTCGACAAAGAAATTCTAAAATTACGAAAATCACTCAATGAATCTATTGAACAATTTTACACATGCTTTTGTAATATTGCATGTTGATTCCCAGAAGATGATATTGATTGGGAATTTATCGATGGAAGATTTGAGTATCTTCTTCACATATGTGCACCCCGCTCAACACACTTTGGTGACGGAGCTGTATAATCACAGGCAGGCACAGTTGTTGTCACAAGTGATTGTCCACCTTTGCCTCATCAAACATCTCCACCACTGTGGAGTGATGTGGGAGATCATGCACACACCTCTATTGAATTGTCACATCCTCCCAACCCACCTACTCTTGGGATTTTCAAGATTTGGCTTGCAAGCCTATTGGTTTTCACTTGGACTCTTTCCCTCGACCTCCATCCTCACATTTTGTTGATCCTCGAGATTGTACTGTCTTGTGTTCTTCCAATCCAAACTCCTCACCTGCTGTGAACGAGGATCAAGCTATCAATGGAGTTAGTGTTATGCAGCCAACCTGCACCATCTTTCATGATGAGTGTGTGCGAGAATCTAAAGAAGAGCCCACGATGAAGGGTGACTCCCTATCGACCGCACGTCATCCGCTTCATCCTGACAGCCCTTGTGATTCTACCACTACTGATTTTCCCTGTGAAAACTCATTTCAGTATGCTTCTACTTGTGATCATTTAGAGGACACCTCAGATTTCAGTCTGTCATTATTGTGTGGAGAGGACACATCTTCCTCGGAAAATCTATTCAATCTGTCATTTATTTTTCTTGAAAACACGGAGGGTGAACATGTTTTCTTCTCATCTACCCCTCTACCTGATTCATCAAATCATGAGGATGCCGAAAAACATCCCAAATTTTATGATCATTGGTTGTCATGATCTATTCACTTCCTCATCTGATCATGATGTTGATTCAACCATTGTTAATCTATCCAAGACGTTGGTCCATGGTGATCTATTTTTCAATGAGTTTGAAACCCCCAAGATTATTGAGGCACTTCAGCCCAAGATGATGGTTTTGTCAGGCCCTCGTTGTCCTGAGGTTGGTTTCAGTTTTTGTCGAGAAATTGTTGAAACACTCAAGGCTTCTCATCACTCTCTACTTTGCATTGAAGATCAACCAAACACCCAGATTTCACTTCCTCCACTCAAACTACATTATCCCATCACTCACGCATTGGAGGAATCTTACACAGCAAGCACACATGCACACCACAAGTGGTCTACCTTTCTCACATTTGCTTGCATGTCACAGTCAAGAGAATGCATACACCCAACATCTGCACGTAGCGTAGCACAACATCATGGCAGCACCACAGAATGCATGTCATGCACTATCACTCATCTTTGTTCTATGCTTACTTGTAAGCTCAGAGTGTGTTTTTCTTCACTGTTACATCTTTCTTGTTTGCTGGTTCACACAGTTGTCTTGTTCGCGAACCTTGCCTTCACCAACATGGATCAACCAATGCATCGATGGCTACATTGGAAGTATCACTTCACGTGAGATGACCCATGCACTTTTAGCTTAGGAGTAGGAGTAGTGTTTACTTTTGAGTTGTTTGCTTGCATGCTTGTTTGCTTACTTGATTTGTTTGTTTGTTTGTTTGTCTTCTTTCTTATTTGCTTATTTGTTTTGCTTTCTCTTTTCCTTCTGCTCTTACTTTTCTTTGTTGTTTGTTAGTTCGCTTGTTTTGTTTTGTAGGATAGTTTCACATGAAACCGTGGATGACTCTTGAAGCAAGTTGGGTAAAGTACAAGAGGTCATGTTCTGCTATCACTACTTTGCTATATGTCATCCTCCCTTTGTATGAAGAACTTTTTACTTTCAATCCATGATATGTCAATGGAAAATATGCACTGTTTGAAGTGAACCTTGGTGAAAACACAACTCTTGCGTGCTAACTAGTGTCACCTACTCTAGTCGGTTGTTTTTGGCTTAACTCTTGTCAGCTCAATCAAGTAGAGCAAGGTGAGGGGGAAAACCTTAATAGGCATGTCAGAGGTATAATAAACTACTTCTCTGTAGGAACAACCTCTTCTACTCTCAATAAGTAAAGATCCCTCTTCCGCCTTTGAAATGAATAAGTGTTATGCACAGTTACAAAGATGAAAATGAAAAAATAAAAACTAAAAAAAATAAAAAAAAAAAAATGAAAATGAATAAGGCGAAAGAAGAGAAAGGCTTCCTGTGTAGAGAGGTGATGCAAGTAACTTCACCAGTGTACTAACCAGGCTCACTAGCATCGAAGCCATTCTTGTGTTCCTATGTGACTCCATCGGGGTATTCTCTAGGCCTGTTGGCAGTGGAGAAACACGAGAGATGAAACCACGACTCTGACGACTATACTGCTTGTGTATCAATATACCCCTCAGCCCCAATAGAAACAACTGTGTTGACTTGGCTTGGAATGTGTGTCAATTGACAAAGAGTTTGGCAAATGCTACATCTTACAATCAAGCTAGTGTGAAACCAAGAGGATCTGAGAACTGGGCAATACTTCTGGAGGTTTTAGACTTGCCTTTCATGAACAAGGTCCATTTAGAGAGTTGGAGTTCTACCAGTGTGTAGCCAAGTGTTGTAGCGGCTACAACCACCCTCCAAAATTTTTCCTTAGCCTTGATTTGGAGCCTCCCTTCCAACCTTCACAACAACTTGTTTTGCTTCATCAGGTTCACAAGCTTCATTGTTTTGCTTGCACAAAGGCAGTTTATTGATCACAGCTCGAAGCATTCCCCTCACAAGATGTTCACTCAGACTTGGTCCAACTGCAGGTTGAGTAGCTTCCCCAAGAAAATTGTACATTTCTAGAGGGAAACCAGCCTTCCCTCTAGAAATTGTGCAATCCTGTCTGGTAGCCTGCTGGGCTCCAATATTGTGCAATTCTTCCAGTCAAAACTCCCAGCAGGAATTGCGCAATTTTCCCCAGCAGGGATGCTCAGCCCAAAATTTGTGCAAATATGGGCAGTAGTCAGTTCCACTACCAAAAAAGTGCTCAAATCTCCTGGCCAGTCAACCCAACTCCCAACCATAAATGCACATTTTCTCCTAGCAGTCGAGCAGTCTCTTGTATGTGCAGCTGAGTTGACCAGTTCCCTTCGGGACTGAGCAAAACTGACTTGCAAGAATGGGCTACTTCTCCCAAGGTAGCATGCAAGGGAATCCCTTGTTTTAAGGATCTTTTTCTAGCAATTGGAGGTTACATGAAATGATCATTCCAAAAACCTCCCACCAAGTATCCCTTTCCCTAGATTTGTGGCATGTACGTCACAACCTCGATGTTATTAAAACTCATCAATCAGATGCTACATAGATCATTCCTCACATCAACGTTGCAGCTTTGACATCCCACATCACATCAAGGAGCTATTGGCACATTCAGCTAAGTTCTTTTGGGGTAAGCTCGCTTCCCATGCCTTGTGTTGCATCTCTGTCACTTTTTGTGTTTTCGCTTGTGTGAGCATTTTTTGCTTGATTTTGGTGAGCGCTTGTTGTCGCTTACATGTATATTAGCTTGTCCTAGCATTGTTTTAGTTTTCGTTGCTATCACACTGTTGTCGCATGCATGAAACTGTTTTTCACGAACGGTCACCGATTCGGCAACTCGCCTCACCCACATGCATGTTGTTCCGTTTTATGAATCGGTCATTCGTTGTTTTCATGCATGATCATTTAATTATGCTTACACTTAGTATCACCATGCATTCAAACTCACATTCACTTTCAGTTTCCCTTCGGCGAGTCTGGGCATCCTTGGTTCGGACACTGCAGCCTCACTATGACACAATTGTGAAATCCTGAGAGAGAAGGCTCTGTCTTTCTCTCAGGAAACGTGCATTTCTTCCTAGAAGCTATTCCCTAGGCCTGCTTTGCCCAATCTTGAGGGACAGTGACTGCTGGCCCAGAAAATTGCTCAATGCAGTCACTGAGCCTGCATTCATTACCAACTGAAATTGCACATTACGCAATTCCAATAGTCAGCAGTCAGGCTGGACTGTGCATTGTGCAGTTCTAGTAGTTAGTCAGTGTCCTAGTAGCCGAGACTGTGCCTTACACAATCTTGGCAGTCATTCTCCTGAACTCCCAGCTGAAATTGCTCAACCTTCATGACCAGTCACACAGGTATGTTCCAAGTCAGTTCTCAAGTTCATTTTGGTTTTCGACTAATAGATTGCTTTCCATGTCTCCAGGTATTGCAGGTGTTCATATACCTCTCAACAGTATAGGTACAATGGTTTCTAGGAGAGCAGAGACAAAGACATCATTCAGAGCACACTTGGGGATGTAGTCGATCAAGTGTCTATGAGCTTTCCTACTCACGGAGATATCAAGTTGTTCGTAGACAAGGACATTAAGATATGACAGAAGCAACATCACAACAAGCATCATCTTGAACAACAGTTGATGACAACATACCGAATGCAATGAATAGAAGAGTAAGGTTGTTGACAACATAAAGGCGGAACAAAGTTGCAAGCTCAAGCAGATCCACTAATAATTAAAGCAACTTTGGAGACTCAAGCTATGAGGTGACGGCGTGATATTAAGATCGCGTGAAGATAGGGAATGAAAGAAAGAAGGAGTTGCATGTGATGAAACAACAACTCAAGAAGAACATGAAGTTGCACAGACAGACAAATGAGTTGCAACAAGAACATGAACAATAGTGGGCGCAACATGCACTCACAGATGAAACTGCGCCCGTACAAGTTAAAGATACATTCTAGTAGCTGACATGGAGTAGACATGGTGAGCAGTGTTGTTGATCACATGCAAGGGATTCAACAAAATGCATGTCATTGTGCACACACATGCAATCCAACCCATTCAACACACCCACCAAGGTGAAGAGAAGAGGCAAGTCCAACTGGAGTTGAACATGTACTTCGGCAAGTTGATGTGCATGACCACCAGCACACACTTGAAGATCATCATGGACACTATGCATCAATGTGTTACTGGTTCAGCCGCACCCAAGAAGACCATGCACATGTTCGCAGATGAGTTGGATGAAGGAACTGAACCAATGCACTAGATACAACAGAGGCAAGAGTTCACTTCAACAAGATGTTACCATGGGGTGCATACACCATCATGGATGACCAAGCTTGGCATCAACTTGTCACCTTCACCATCACAAGCATGTCAAAGAGTTGGTCTCATCACAATGGACCGAGTGTTAATTATGTCTTTCATGGCTTGCTCAAGCCATTTTGTCTCACATGAGTACATGTCCATTGTAATGTTGAGTCATGTCAAGTGTAAGTCAAGTGTCAATAGTTGGATGTAATAGTCATAGAGTAGGTGAAGAGTCATGAGGGTAGTTGAATTGTCACAAAGGGGAATGTCAAGGGTCACCCCACCCTTTTCTATATATAGTCCCTCATAACTAATTTTAAGGGCTTTTGGTCAGCCAAGCTTCTGATAAGACTATCTTGAAGAAAGCTTGGATAGCATTGTAACACACCTTGGCTTCTCCACTGCACGAAGCTAGTGCATCTTTTTGGAGCACCAGGCGGATGTGGATGTAATGCTTCACTGTTGGGGCTAGCAAGTTTACATGGATGTATTGTATGATTGGGACTTACACTTCTTTATATAATAAGAGCCAGCACATTTTCATGCATATGTTGTTATTGTAGTTGGAATGCTCCAGTTGCATAGCAATGTATGTCGTTTATATTGTTGAAAATAGCAACAAGAAATGATAAAGATAGAATCTAGAAATTCCAATTTAATTTATCCTTGAATTAAGTTGTGAATTAAAATCGAATTTAGTCTTAACAACTACTTGGAAATAATTAATTAAGTTATTTTTACTTAATTAGTTGTAGAAATTCAAGTTAGAAGTTCTTTCTGAAGTCATGCAAGAGCTATCCCTTAAACCAAGGAGATAAGCCTTAAATTAAGGAGATAAGATTGAGTTATATTTGAGTTGTAATTAGTTAACTCAGTTTATTGAGTTAAGTCCAGTTAAATTAGTTCCAAACTATTTGAGGAACTAATAGAGAGTTAACATTCATTTGATGCATGCATGCACTCAACTAGTGTACTCTAGTTAATTGAAGATTCCCTCATCAAAAACTCATGCATGTCTATTCTGAGAAAGACCCAGTTGATATTAAAGACAAGGACAATGTACTATCTGTTGCATGTTTTTTCTTATAAAGAAAACTCATGCATGCTGAAGGAATATTTCCTTGAGAATTGCACAGTTCTGACGGTGTGTGAGATCAGTGTTCCACTTGGTGAGGTGAGAATCATCCACTAGGAACAACACAAGGAAATATGAGCTTGGAGGGCAAAGAGGAAGGCTTGGGAGAAGCTAGGATTGCCTGTGAGCATCTGTGAGGATTGTATTAAGAGCTGGCTAGCTGTGAGAGCTAAGGCTTTGTATAATTCCTATGTATTTCCACCTTGTATGATAATACAGATAGTTGGGTTTTTAGCTGAGGGTTTCCCCGAAGTATTTTCATGTATATTGTGCATTGATTCTTCTTCTTCTGGTTATATTGTTCAACTCTTTCTTTAAGCTTCCTCAAATTGATAGTAGAAGTAGGTTATATTATTTTGCTTTGATTTATATTGCATTATCGGGTTAATCTAAAATAGATGTTCTATATGGTATTAGAGGCAAGTTTGTAGAGAATTTGCAGAATTTCTACATGGTATCAGAGCCCAGTTTATCAAAGTTGTGAACATATACTGAGAAGAGAATTCGAAGTTTGAAGTTCAGGGTTGCAGGTGCCAATCGAATTCTTATCATACTTCAAGGTTGGGCAATGGCATTCTATGGCTTGAGACTCAAGTATGCCTTGGAAGGCAGCTCGAATTACATAGCATGGAAAGATAGAATGGAGGCTGTATTAGAAGACAATGGCTTGAAGCATTTCATTGATCAAGAAATCCAAAAGCTAGCTTCAACTAATGCACAAGAGTTGGGTGAGTGGAAGAAGTGTGTGGCGAAAGCGAGACAGATCATCCTTAAGGGAGTTCGAGACCATATCGTCTTGAGTCTCCATGGGAAGGATACTCCATTTTCAATGTGGAAGACATTGAAGGACCTCTACCAGAATAGTAGTGACCAGAGGAAATTGGTGCTCAAGGATAATCTTTGAAGAATCAAGATGGAGAAGGGTGATACTATTTCCACATATATGAACAGTCTCACCACATATATGAATAACTACTACCGATGATGATATGGTAAGCTTCACTCTCCTTAGCCTTCCAAAGAGTTGGAATATCTACTAGGACTCTGTGAATGGAAGGGAGAAAATACCAGATTGGGAACGACTGCTGTCAGATCTCATGCAGGAGGAGATCAGGAGGAGCACACGAGATGGTTCTTCATCCAAGGATGATGATGAAGAAAATATGGCCTTAGAAAGTAAGGCATGGAAAGGGAAGGGGAAGGCTTCCCATTCCAAATCTAATTCTTCTCATGGAGGGAAGAAGGGTGACAAATCTAAAGTGAGATGCTTTAATTTTCACGAGATGGGACATTATGCAACTAATTGCCCATCGAAGAATTCCAAGAAGGGATCCTTGGAAGGATCGGAAGGTGAGGAATTATCCTCTCAGTTCGAAATGGACTTTACCCTCGTCACATGCATGGTGTCATCAATGATGGGTTGTGTTTGGTATCTTGACAGTGGAGCCTCATTCCACATGACCGGTGATAAAAGTTTACTTAGTACCTTGGAGAAGAAATACCTCAAGATGCGCATAGAGATGGGTGACGATGAAAGGTATAATGTTTCAGGAGTGGGTACAATTGCTTTTAAGAGGGAGCATGGAGATCCTATCACCTTGACAGCTGCGAAGTATGTGCCTAGACTGAAGAAGAATCTTTTTTTAGTCGTGGTATTGGAAGACCGTGGCTATGATGTGTTTTTTAGTAATGGAAAGGTTTTCCTTAGACACACCACCACGAGACAGGTGAAACATATCGGTTCACGAGTTAAGAACATGTATTCTATTAAGTTTCAAGATGCATGCAAAGCCTTGAGGAGAAAGGCAAATGTTAGAGACTTGGTGGTTGAGAGGGAGAGTAGATTACCTCTCAACATGTAGCCTTAGAAGAAGTCTCAGACAATTGTGGAGGAGCCACAATTGGAGAAGCAGAGAGGAGACTGAGTGAAGAGATCCATTCATGCAGATACCTCCATTAGGGTGGAATTTCCATCCAAGTGAGCAGGGGGATCACATGCAGCCATACCTCCAGGTGTGAGTTGGGGCAATGTGAAGTGATAGTCCCATGAAGGCTAAAATTGGGCAGGGTCCATTGAGAGGTTTTATCTCATGGATCATACCTTTCTACTGGAGCCCAAAATACATAGTAGCGAGAGGAATTAGTGGGATTGATGCGGTCAGAGATCAAAGTGACAGAGGCTAGAGTAGTCAGATACTGAAGAGTGCAGAGAAGGATTGACAACAGTTCAAAAAGGCAGAATAAGTAGAAGCACAAAGTTTTCAATTGACAAAGGCAATATCAGTCAGAGACTTTCATGACAGATGCATCATACTGATTCAGGTTGGATGTTTTTTGTTTTGTTTTTGGAGTTGCTGAAGCAACAACACTAGAGAGAAGTGTTCCATGCATACCATTCCAAAGGTGCACGATGAGGATCGAGTTGAATTCCTTTCTTGTTGAGAGGGAGTGTTGAAAATAGCAACAAGAGAATCCAGAAATTCCAATTTAATTTGTCCTTGGATTAAATTGTGAATTAAAATCGAATTTAGTCTTAACAGCTACTTGGAAATAATTAATAAAGTTATTTTGACTTAATTAGTTGGAGAAATTCAAGTTAGAAGTCTTTTTGAAGTCATGCAATAGTTATCCCTTAAATTAAGGAGATAAAATTGAGTTATATTTGAGTTGTAATTAATTAACTCAGTTTACTGATTTAAGTCTAGTTAAATTAGTTCCAAACTATTTGAGGAACTAATAGAGAGTTAACAGTTAGTTGATGCATGCATGCACTCAACTAGTTTGCTATAGTTAACTAAAGATTCCCTCATCAGAAACTCATGCATGTCTATTATGAGAAAGACTCAGTTGAGATTAAAGACAAGGATAGTGTACTATCAGTTGCATGTGTTTTCTTATAAAGAAAACTCATGCATGCAGAAGGAATAATTCCTTGAAGATTGCGCAATTCTGATAGTGTGTGAGAGCAGTGTTCCACTTGGTGAGGTGAGAATCATCCACTAGGAACAACACAAGGAAATAGAAGCTTGGAGGGAAGAGAGGAAGGCTTGTGAGATGCCAGGATTTCCTATGAGCATCTGTGAGGATTGTATTGAGAGCTGGCTAGCTGTGAGAGTTAAGGCTTTGTATAATTCCTATGTATTTCCACCTTGTATGATATTACAGATAGTGGGTTTTTTAGCTGAGGCTTTCCCCAAAGTATTTTCATGTGTATTATGCATTGATTCTTCTTCTTCTTCTTGTATTATTCAGCTTGATCTTTAAGCTTCTGCAAATTGATAGTAGAAGTAGGTTATAGTATTCTACTTTGATTTATATTGCATTATCGGGTTTACCTACAGAAGATTTTCTACATATCTTACGTATTTGTGTATGAACTACTTCGTATGCAAGTATATGAATCTTTTTGCAGATGTGCTATCGGTTTAACCATCACTTTGGATTGTCGAATGATGTGCTTTCCAGCTTGTGATGCATCTTTGCTCGTGTGTTTCCTTCTCAGCTGAGTACTACTACAAGTTGCTAAGGGGCACACTCATCTCACCCTCCCATGTGTTAAAACCTCTCATTCACCTTCCTTGACTCATTGTAGTGGTCACACCCTTGCTACTAACAAAGTTATCTTACTTGCCTCTATGCGACATCACAGTCAAGGAATTACCTTACGAACCACTACTGGGACTCCTAGACCAAATGGTCTGAGGTCTAATTGGGGATTCTTACCGGGAATATCCCCTTAATATGTTGGCAGGTCTAGCATCATCAACAAGATGTTAGCAGACAACAAAAAGTCATGGCACAACAAGCTCATAAATGCACTTTATCTTGATAGGCTCACCACAAAGAAATCCATTGGCATGTCACCATACCAATTGGTTTATGGAATGGATGTTGTTTTTCCATCCTCTTTGGGAGTTCTAGTCATGAAGTTAATTTAGGAATTACAGGCTAAGCCAAATGACATTCAAAGGAGAATTGATGATACAATCCAGTTGCAGCAATCCAGGGAAGAAGTTTATAATAAGGCTCAAGTCATCCATGAAAATATCAAGAAAGTTTTCGACAGAAGGACAAAAGCAGATGATTTCACCTTGGGTGATAAAGTCTTAATGTGGGGTTCTAGAAGAGAAGACAAAGGGAAGCATGTAAAATTTGACAACTTATGGATGGGACCTTATGTCATTTATGCTTTCAGAGGGAATAATGCATTTTTTACCAGAAATTTAGATGGGACATAATTACCTGGTCGACCTGTCAATGGCATGATGCTCAAACACTTTTTCTTTGAGCAATAGAAGTTTTCCTAAGATTTATCATTGTAAATATCATTGTCCTTATTGTTTGGATCAGGTGACCTATTAACAGAAGTTGAAGCCCACAGAGAAGGCCCTAAGCTTCTATTGATGAGTTAACATAAGCACTGTAACAAAGAAATCATAGGTATATATTGGTGAAATAAGACACTCAAGGCTATTGATCACATGTTCTTGGCACCTCACAGGGAGAGCACCATCCCTGGCGGGAGCCACTGTTAGGGTCCTATAATTTATAGGATCTCAACATAATTGAGTATTGTATCTCAAGAATCTTATTTTGTAAATACTTCTCAATCTGCCAATGATTTCCAAATAAAAAGAAAACAAAAAATTAAAAAATTAAAAGAGGGTATGAAAAAGAGAAAAAACAAGAATATTGAAAAAGAAGAAAAGATTGAACCCCACCAAAAGAAAGAAAAACAAAAAATAAATAATACTGGAAGTGTTGCAAGTCTAAATGCCACTACTCATAGATAGTTTTGCTTCATTACTGAAAATAAAAAGTTATGTGTAGCTTGTTCAAAATGCCACAATTACTAGTTTTTAGTTTAATCATACAGTGTAATCATGATTAAACTCCTTTAAATTTCTGTAAATTAAGATAGAGAATAAATATTTACCCAAAAGTTTAATTTGGGTAAATCATTAGTTAAGTAGAAAATGATATTGATCCAACTGTTTAACCTGGATCAATAGGTCCAGAAATAAGGGATAGGTTAGGTAGTTTTTCATTCTGTATAAAAGAAAATAAAAATGGGTTTGCTAGTCTAAATACACCCTAGAGACAAAAATAAAAATGATAGTTTAGCTAAGGGTAGGAAGATTAGGTGATTTGGTAAATATTTGCTTATGTAAATTTTATCCTAAGTTTTGAGAATATCATCAAAAGGCCACAATATGTATGATGGGATAAATTATTGTATATGTTTCATTATTTATCCTTTATCCTAAGTCCAAAAGGGAAAATATGTGCACTATGGTTGACATTTTTCATTTGTTTCATTTTCCCTTATCCTAAGTCAGGAAAGCAAATATCAAAAGCGCAAGCGAACAAAGATTTTGTTTGTCATATTAAGGATAAAGTACACCCCACTCAACACCCTTGGGATCCACTCTCACACTTCATCCATGGCCTTTATCCTTTTTCGCCCCCCCTCTCCATTATGTCTTTATCGCCAGGGGGCTCCGGAAAGCAGTGTTCCCCGTCGAGCCCCATCCTTTACATTTTGATTTCGTACCCTCCCCCCCAAAAAATAAAACTGTTAATTTCCTGCTACCCCCTCTGGAAACCACTTTCCCTGATCCATCCTTCTACACCCCACCACTTGTCGTCCACCACTCTCTGCCCGCCACATGGCATGATCATTGAACCAATTAAATGTGTTCCCGGCCAAAATGATTGTTCTCCATTTAATTCGATTTTCTCCCGGGTAACCGTTAAGACTAACGGTCCCACGCCATTCTTAACAGGACTATTCTCAACGTTTTAAATCTTCTTAGCCTCTCATTCTCACCCCTTTTCACTCCTGTCGTTTTTCTGTTATTCACAGTTTCCCACAACGATCTATATCAGAGCAATTTTGCAGTTAGATTACGACAGAAATTAACATTACCTTCCATTTTCACCTGAAAGTCCACTATTTTGCTGTCCTCGGTAAGCCTCCTCTGCAAATTCATCCTATTCACATATCTTTACAATAATGCCTCCTAAGAATAAGACTCAAGATAATTCCATTAATATTTTAATTCCCCCTTCTATAGATTTATATCATATATCTTTAGCTGATAGGGATTACAAGATAAATGAAACTCAGTGTGATTGCGATTTTTTGGAATTGAATTGTTCCATAGAGGATAAGCACATCGACAAAATCGATAAAATTGGGCTCTAGGAGTCCAACCTCCCCCATTATATTTCCCCCTTGACATTCCTAGCCCCAGAATTTACCAGAAGATGTCAAGCATGTTATGTCCCTACCCAAAGAGCCATCATTTCCCCTACTGGTGACATTATTTTCACCCTTACAGGCCATGGTTTGATGTGGGATCTTGTTTCTTACTTATTTACATGATTCCTTCTTGATGTGAAGTGGAATCATTTGTGTGATGTACTTGTTGTCATGATTCATCATGTTTTATATGAGATCCCTTTGTTTTATGTTTATGGGATACTCATGTTGTTGCCATGTATGTTTGCATTGAGATCCCTTTTATGCCATGTTGGTGGGATGCTCATGATCATCATGCATGAGTTTACGTCACACTGATAAGAGTCCTTTTTGACTGAGAGTTCCTGTAGCGGAACATCTCTTGAAGCCACTCCTGTGTGAGGGAATTTTCCTTGTATGATAGCGACATCACCTCTTATGTACATCATCACTATTGACAGCACTTAATGTAGCAGCCTACACCATCTTGACACTGGGGATCGGAGATGTAGTCCCTCCTGGATGAATTCCATTATCAACGACTTATGTTTTCATGTACTGATGATTGTCATGTTCCTCTCTTTATAGCATGTAGATGTATTCATTAATATTCTTTTAAAAAATGCAATTTAACACATCATGAAAGTAAAAGGTCTTGGAAGGGTCCTTTGTCACACCCGGACCTGGATCAAGTGGTATCAGAGCGGTCTTTGCGTTGATGTGAATTGCAGCATGAACAATGGAATGTGTAGCGACAGAGGATGAAACGGCGATGTAGGGGACCATGCTCAAAATTTCTGAAAAGGTGGAAATAATGTATGAAACTCTACAGAAAGAGACAAAAGAAACTGAGCAATTGCAGATTTAGTTGCGAGCCACGAAAGAGGACCTGGAAAAACTAAAGCACAACAAAGATAATCTTCAAATAGAGAACGACGAATTGAAGACTCTTCTACATGAAGAGAAAGAGGAAAAACATAGTTTTCTACAACAACTACAAGCTAAGGACGAGGCCTTGGAACGGCTGCAACATGACCCATGCGAGGTAAAAAGTAGTTCTCCATCTTCATGTATGTTTCCTGATGATGATTTCATTGTTTTTGAAAATCATACCATATGAATTGGCTCCAAATTGTTGAAGAAAATGGGGTATGAAAGAAAAGGCTTAGGCATTAATGGCCAAGGCATTGTTAACCCCATCAAAGTCAAAGAATTTCCTCGTCAGGTAGGACTTGAGTATGTTAGAAAGGAAGTTGGGGAATACATCGAGACAGCTAGCAAACCAACAACAGATGATGAGCAACCCTCATCAGTTCTTTCCAAATCGAAAGAGGAGGTACAATATGTTGATTTCCTTTCAGTTTCGTCTTCAGATAATATGATTTCTGTTGGAGATTTGGAGATCCCAATTACAGGGACAAACATAAGGCTCCTTACAAGGATGAGGTGCGAGGAGGAAGGAAAACTTGGTGTTAATAACCAAGGCATAACTCAACCATTGGAGGTTGTGCAGAGACCTCAATTTGCAGGCTTGAGATACACCAAAGGAGAATGCTCGAAGGTGTCATATGCTTTCGAGACATCATCAAAATCATTGAGAAAAGAGAATGATGGGAACACATCCCCATCATCCCATGGCAGTTTCCATTGCAAGGAAAGAGCTGAGGCCAGCTCTCATCGCCATACTTACACCAGAGATGGCAAGGAAAGGTATAACCACTCTTGAAATTCGAATGTTCATTTCGATTATAATCATGTCGTTAGAGATGAACGTGTTGGATGTGGAGCATGATTATTTAGAGGTCTTTGTTTCATCCAGATGTATACCCCAGGAATATTGTACACCCCTCCACGTGGGGGGGGGTATGAGGGGGACTTGTCCCCTCTGCGAGGGTCTGGGGGGGTGCTAATCCCCCCCGGTTTGGGGGTTCGGGGGCCAACGGTCCCCCAGCGGGGGTTTTGGGGGCAACAACCCCGAAGCTAAAAACAGATGTAAAATTGCCTTGTAAAAGTATAGTAATTTCTAGTCAATCTGGGTTGTTCATTAGGCATATGATCTGACGATAGAATTTATGCTTAGTTTATGGTTTTTTGCCCTAGAAGGCAACCCCTCTCTTTGTATGAGGGCATTGTATTGAGACTGTGTAATAGATGTGTATTCTCCGAGCGAGAAACATAGAGGTGAGACTGTGAGAGAAAACTGAGGATATTACAATGGATCTGTTGTAGGTTGTGTCTCTTCATTTTGCTGGATAACGAAAAGGAAGGACTGGCTATTCGGGGTGGATGTAGCCCAAACTGTGTGAACCATGTATATCTGTGTCTCTCTTGTTTTATGCATTTTCTGTGTTTATATTTCTGCAATATTTTATGTGTTCCATTTCTCTGTAATATATAATTTTCTAATAGAACGTGAACCATGGAATTGAAAAACATGTACCTTTTTTGGATTACATAACCATACATCTTCTAGGTGTTGGAAAAGAATGGCAGCACACAAAAGGATGAGGCATGAAATACCCTCTCAACATCAGGGAAAGAAACATGTTAAGCAAATCTGGAGAAATAAGATGTATTGTAGTCATTGAGACAGAACTGGCCATCAAAGAGCCACTTGTTGGAGGCTCCATCCAGAGTAGCAGCTTAAAGACAAAGTGTTAGTGCAGGAACCAGGTGAAGCAGTTGTTCGACAAGAAAAACCACCACAGTGAGGCAACCCATTCACCTTAATAACTGAAAAATGGTTTCTAGATATGTTAGCATTTCTTGGTCGTGCTTTTGTAAATCATTTGTTGCATTTTAAAATGTAAAAGTGATGATGTGTTTTCCATCTCTTGTTTAGCAACAATGATGTCTGGTCTTATTTTGAGTTGCATGATAAACCGTGAAAGTGATGTCATGTTTCCATCACTTGTCAAAGAAAAATTAGCGTTTGGCCTTATTGTTGTAAATCATGTGTTATAGTGATGATGTGTTTTCCATCACTTGTTAGAGCAACAATGATATGTTGGCCATGTTTTCGTAGTTGGGATATTTTTTCCATTTTGATGTAAACTTGACCACCAAGTATGTGTTATAAATTCCTGGCAAGTGTGGGATGCTTAGGGTCATTAGTTGATCATAAAAGGCATGTAATTTGGAAAATAATGTACTATAGGTTGTAGAGGTTGCAGGTGTCGGCTCATCACTTAAGGCTCCAAAGAACAAGGTGAAGGAGATGGAAGCAAGGCCTTTCAGGACACTTGTGATGCAGACAAGCTATAAAAAAGTTACAGATTGTTTTTCATGCTTTTGGAGGACCAAAAGCTCCTCAGTGGGGAGAATTGATCTAGGTGGCTCTAGAGACACACACAGGACAAAGAGGGCTTATGAAAGCTCAAAAATCAAAGTGTTTGGATTATGCTCGAACCAAGTTCATGTTAAATATCACGTCTTTGTGATCGCGGTGGTGTGAATGGTTTGTCAATCCAAGTCTGAATGAGGAAGATAGAGGCAATCAAAGTTTTGGTTGACTTTTGCTGACTCGACAAGTTAATGGAGACACAATTTGGACTTTTTCTGGTGGACAGAATCCATCCAACTTCGGCTAGATTCTGGGCGAAATTTTCGCCTCGTTAAAATGACTCCTTCGGTCAAAAATCCGAATTTCCAAAATTACCTTATTATTATTAAAAATTAAAAAATATATATAAAAAAAGGAGGTGGTGGGCCACCACCCCCACCACCCCATGCCTACCCATCATACACCATATCAATGTACCATGATTTAATGCAGGGCTAGTGGGATTGAACCCGCTCGGCCCACGTGGGCTGGTCCCCACAGAGTAGCCCCATGAACCACGTTGAACGTACCACCAAAACACAACGCCCCCCCAAACAATTAATGTGCCATTTTTAAGTGTGGGAGGCATGGGGTGGGCCGCCCAATGCGGACTGACCCCTATTTAAATACATGTAGTTTATGTTAAAAGTAGAAAATGATAAACCATGGAGGGGGCGAGGTTTGACCACCCGAGCTCCTCCACCTAATGCGGAATCCTAACCAATCCGCCAAACTGATTTCCTTCGTTAATTTGCCGGGGAATTCATATAAACCTCATTTGCATAGTGCACCTAGGTAGATGGAGTAATCAGGAGTGGACAGGGAAAACAACGCAGAGTTAATTTTTAATTAATTTTTATGCAGGGGGAACCCTGACTGAGCAAAATTTCCAAGAAGGTGAAATTTTTGTAGTGTCCAAATTGGACAAAATTTATGTTGATCTTACACCTCTCAGAGACACGAACTCGATGGTGTAGTCAGTTTCCTGATCTGAGCGGCCGAGTTGCAAATGACTCGGAGGAGGGAATCTTTGGGGAATATAAAAGATTCCTTGAGCCCCAGATT
This sequence comes from Pinus taeda, assembly GCA_000404065.3. Lineage (NCBI taxonomy): Eukaryota > Viridiplantae > Streptophyta > Pinopsida > Pinales > Pinaceae > Pinus > Pinus taeda. The sequence continues at coordinate 7,517 of APFE031356346.1, read as the reverse complement.
CTAACTTTCTCAGAATTCAAAAAATTGATAATCTATTTTACACTATTCGACGCCACAAATATGATGGTGCATTCAGATTTTCCATTTGATCCTTTCAATTTTCGACCACTTTTTTAAGTGGAGTGCAGGTGTCAGCATTCATGTGTGAGCAGCCATTTCCATGAGATTCGAGACTGCAAGATTCAATGTGCGACCAAATTAGCAGCTTCACATCCTTCTTCCGATGGCCCCTAGATGTGAGGTATATGCAGTGTGGTAATGTAATTCTTTTGCTATGCATTGTGCTGCACAGATCCTTATTTGAGGTTTGATGTGGGCTCTTGTTTCTTACTTATTTCAATGATTCCTGCTTGATGTGATGCATAATCATCTGTGTGATGTACTTTTTGTCACGATTCGTCATGTTTTATTTGAGATCCCTTTGTTTTATGTTGATGGGATACTCATGTTGTCGCCATGTATGTTTGCATTGTGATCCCTTTTATGCCATGTTGGCAGGATGCTCATGATCACCATGCATGAGTTTATGTCATACTGATAGGAGTCCTTTTTTACTGAGAGTTCCTGTAGAAGAAAATATCTTGGAGCCACTCCTGCATGAGAGCATTTTCCTTATATGATAACGACATCACCTGTCACGCCCCCAGGCCTATGGTAGTCTTCCAACCGTGCTAGGCGAGGTGTGGCACTACCAACCGTTTTCTTTTCACTAATACTTATGATTGTAGACTACGCCTTAACAATCCATACTTAGTTTTATTTTCATTGCCAATTATTATTAATGTGCCTTTATACCAATGAACACCCATACACATTCATTATCAACAACATTATACTGATAGGAGTCCTTTTTTACTGAGAGTTCCTGTAGTAGAACATCTCTTGGAGCCACTCCTGCACGAGGGCATTTTCCTTCTATGATAGCGACATCACCTATCACGCCCCCAGGCCTACGGTAGTCTTCCAACCATGCTAGGCGAGGTGCGGCACTACCAACCGTTTTATTTTCACCAATACTTACGATTGTAGACTACACCTTAACAATCCATACTTAGTTTTATTTTCGTTACCAAGTACTATTAATGTGCCTTTATACCAATGAACACCCGTACACATTCATTATCAACATCATTATACAAGAGAAATGCACAACAGTATAAAGGGAGGGGCAACTCCCTGCAATATGAGTCTGCCCAATATCAATATATTATACAATCTTCACTTTTACAAAGTATAGGCTAAGTCCTTGGGGAACCCCAAATTTATACTTAGACAAATTTCCAACTTCGGAAAACTCGGTTTCCCAGCTCGTCGGCACCTCCGCACGGTTGTCGCACGACCCACCAACCCTTCATTCGCCTTGTCGCACGTCTTCCCCAATTCACACTTTGTTTGGTCCACAGACGCCCAAACCGTGTACACCTGCCCACACGCAGTCCCACTTTCCAACCCTTGGCATCTGCCCAAATCGTGTGAAACAACACGTAATACCACCTGCCCAACTCTACGACCTCGGGTTCCAACCTTCGTCTCCACTGCACCGTCGTACATGGCCTGCCCACACCCGGCCGCCCGTCCGCACGCCCTCACCATGTCGACCAACTCTTCGTTCGGCGGACGCCCTACTCGGGCTACCCGTCATGCACGCCTGCACGGATGCCCTCACCCGGCCGCCCGTCGTGCACGTCTACCCGGACGTCCTCACGGTCACCCGCACGCCTGCCCAGGTCACCCGTCGTGTAGCTCTACACGGGCGCCCGCCCGGGTCACCCGTCGTGCAGCCCTGCAAGGTGACTCCTCCAACTCGCACTTCCACCCCTGCCTTCGCACTGCGTCCAAGTACTGCATCTAGGGAAGACGATCGATGAATGATCGATAGTAGAAATGCCTCCAACGCACTTCCATATATACCAAGTGTAGGGCATGGTCCTGGCTTGCCCAACAGACCTGCCCAACGCCCACACTTCATCGCAAATGCGATAACTATCACATCGGCTCCCTTACTAATGTAGGTCGGCCTCCCTAAGGTTAACTCCATGCCACTACACATATAAGTAGCTCGCCCTCCTCATATGTGCATATCTCAACATCGCACACCCAAGGAAGCTTACACACTAACCGCAGACGCACTTTGTTCAACCTCAATCGCGCGCCCTCCATGGTCGCACTTCGGGCGGAGCTGCAAGTCATTACATCCTCCTCCACCTGAAGTCGTTGTCGTCCTCGACAACATACCATCCTAGCAACCATGTATCACCAAGATCACCATACCAAGGTATACACCTATCGGTATGTCATACATCAGAAATCATCTCAATCCATGATCATCGATCACCCTGTCACAATCCCCACATGCTGCTCTCCATCATGGAAGGCTGGCCCCTCCATCTCAAGCCACATTCCCACTGCAACATCTCGTGTCGACCTCATCATGTGTCGTCCTCATGTGAACTGCTGCCATGATACTCCAACAAATGCTAACACATCTCCGCACACTACATGCCCCCATGTCTGAACTAGTTGGGTAGCTAATCCACCCGTCACGTCCAAACCATGAGAATCTACATCCTCATGCCACCATCACTTGTTTCTATGAACATCCCGTCACATCCTCAACTCGATCAAGAATCCATCTCCGTATAAGTGTAAGCCATGCTCAGGTCCATGAAGTAGTCCTCATCTCATTTGCAACATGCTGTCCATGATGTTTGGTGTCAATGTGCTGCATAAAATCAGCCACATCTATCCCAACATTGTCCATATGTGTGCCTCCTCAATATGAAGAGACCGTCTCATCAAACTCCAACTCTCGCTGTGCCACATCCAGGCCCATGAAGCAACCTCCATCATATCTGCAATGTGTCATCCCTCAAGTCCGCCATAGAAACAAGTATACACTTGTCTCATCTATCCATGTGCTGCCCATGATCGTAGATCAATCAGCTCCCATGAGTCAAAAGTGGTTGAGTCTCGGCTCAACCCATGCCCAAGTATTGCCACCAAGGCATCATCATCGTCGTAACTCCATCACTCCAAAGTGTCTCATGTCGATCCTCCAAATCAAGTCACTCTTTCAAGCCATTCCCATACATGTACTTGAAAGTATTTACCCCATCCTGCATCAAAGTCTCTGACCTCAGCTCCTCAATGCATCAGATCCTCTAAGTCCACCATATATGAAGTCCCCAAAAGTCACAAAAACCTCATGTCATTATGAGCTCTATGAGACATCTCCAACCAACATCTCAGCAAGCATACAAGTCTCGGCCCAAAGGTCTCTGCAAGATGCCTCAACTCTCCATGCAGTAGAAATTCTCCATAGCCTGCTCACAACTCCATCCAAGTCCATGGCCTTGTTGTACAAGAGTGCACAACCTCTCCATCGGCTCATAAGTAAAACATATCCATGTCACATCAGCAAATCTATCTGCACAACACCCCTCCCTCGGCACTCCTCATTGGATGCCCATAAGTGACATCTCTACAAGTGCTCCCGCACAATGTCCCTGCATAAGACTGCCATGCTCCATGTCTCCAACCTGATGTCCATGACTAAGTTGCCATGTAGTCCAACCAAGTAGACCCATCACAACAATCGGTCATCCTCACCCAAGTCTGCAATCTTCGGTCTAGTGATCTCAGTCACCCAACCATATCATCATCACATGAGTTTCTCCATCATAGCTCCCCCACTAAAGGTTCCACCAAGACTTGCTCTTGGTCTCGGCCATGAGAAGTCCACCCAAGTGTGTGCCCTTCAATCTGTCCATGAGTCATGCCAGGCACTTAGCCATGTGGCTAAAGCATGACCCATTCCTCCGCAACGATCATCATGTTCCTCCCTAGTCATGAGCCTTTGTACCTTCTACCATAAGGTCACAAACAACCCCAACAAGTCCTGCAACAGTCACCAATCCTTGCTTCTCCATACAAGGTCTCATCATAGTCATCGATGGTAAGATGCTCCCTAACATTGGAAAACTAGCTTTGCCCTTCCCTGCATATGGTCCATCTACCAAATGCTCAAGTAAAACACAAGTATGAATAGTACTTACATCATCATCATGAGGTTCCTCCATGAGAGTACCCTCATCCATACATGTCCACAAACTACACGATCCTAGTCCAACTTGATCAATCTCAAGTTCATCCTCCATCATGATCATGTCTGCAACATCTTCAACTATCACGGCTTCCTCTTCCTTGTCAATACAATCTGCAACTTCATCTTGCTCCATTGTCCATCCAAGTTGAAGAAGTTTGTCTTCAACATTCTTTTCCAAGACTGCAAGCTTCTCTCGAATATGGGGATTCTCCTCTTTCATCCGCTTCAACCAGTATAAGGTAAGCAAGATATTCCCTTTGCATTCTTCCAAACCTGCCATGCCTTGTCGTTCAGCTTGGCCCAAGCACTAGTGCTTCACCCCTGCTAAACCTGTTTCACCATTCACCAGCTTCACCAAGTTCCCTGCAACCATGAACCGGCCCTTGTTCCACTTGTATGTGAAACTAGCTTCCTTCACCTGCAATTACCTGCTTCCACTGTCATCAACCCGGATATCAGCGCTGATACCAACTGTCACGATAGTGCAGTGGGATCAGCACTTCATCATCAACCCGGTCATCAGCCTACTCTGATACCAACTGTCACGATAGTGCAGTGGGATCAGCTTCGTCCGCAAATCTCCTCTGCATTTCATGAGCTTGATACCAACTGTCACGCCCCCAAGCCTACGGTAGTCTTGCAACCATGCTAGGCGAGGTGCGGCACTACCAACCGTTTTCTTTTCACCAATACTTACGATTGTAGACTACGCCTTAAAATCCATACTTAGTTTTATTTTCGTTACCAAGTATTATTAATTTTCCTTTATACCAATGAACACCCATAAACATTCATTATCAACAACATTATACAAGAGAAATGCAGAATAGTATAAAGGGAGGGGCAACTCCTGGCAATATGAGTCTGCCCAATATCAATATATTATACAATCTTCACTTTTACAAAGTATAGGCTAAGTCCTTGGGGAACCCCAAATTTATACTTAGCCAAATTTCCAACTTCGGCAAACTCGGTTTCCCAGCTCGTCGGCACCTTTGCACGGTCGCCGCATGACCCACCAACCCGTCGTTCACCTTGTCGCACATCTTCCCCAGTTCGCACTTTGTTTGGTCCACAGACGCCCAAACCGTGTACACCTACCCACACACTGTCCCACTTGGCAACCCTTGGCAACCGCCCAAATCGTGTGAAACAACACATAGTACCGCCTGCCCAACTCTACGACCTCCGGTTCCAACCTTCGTCTCCATCTTATCGTCGTGCATGGTGTGCCCACACCCGGCCGCCCGTCCGCACACCCTCACCATGTCGACCAACTCTTCGTTCGGCGGACGCCCTACTCGGGCCGCCCGTTGTGCACGCTTGCACGGACGCTCTCACCCGGTCGCCCGTCGTGTACGTCTACCTAGACGCCCTCACGTCACCCGCATGCCCGCCCGGGTCGCCCGTCATGCAGCCCTGCACGAACGCCCTCACCCGGGCCGCCCGTCGTGCAGCTCTGTACGAGCGCCCGCCCGGGTCACCCGTCGTGCAGCCCTGCATGACGACTCCTCCAACTCGCACTTCCGCCCCTACCTTCGCACTACGTCCAAGTACTGTGTCTAGAGAAGATGATTGATGAATGATCGATAGTAGAAATGCCTCCAACATACTTCCATATATACCAAGTGTAGGGCGTGGTCCTGGCTTGCCCAGCCGACCTGCCCAACGCCCACACTTAATCTCAAACACCATAACTATCACGTCGGCTCCCTTAATAATGTATGTCGGCCTCCCTAAGGTTAACTCCATGCCATTAAACATATAAGTAGCTCGCCCTCCTAATATGCGCATATCTCAACATCGCACACTCAAGGAAGCTTGCACACTAACCGCAGTCGCACTTTGTTCAGCCTCAACCACGCGCCCTCCGCGGTTGCACTTCGGCCAGAGCTGCAGGTTGTTACATCACCTCTCATGTACATCATCACTATTGACAACACTTAATGCAGCGGCCTACACCATCTTAACGCTGGGTCCCAGAGACGTAGTCCCTCTTGGACGAACTCCGTTATCAATGGCTTATGTTTTCATGTGTTGATGATTGCCATGTTCCTCTTCTTTACAACATGCAGATGTATTCATTAATGTTCTTTTAAAAAATGCAATTTAACACATCAAGTCTTGGAAGGGTCCTTTGTCACACCCAGACCTGGATCATTATGGATCATTGTACTCTCTTTTTTTGAATCATTTAACGAGAATCTAATAAGAAGAAGAATTTGAAATGGTTTTCCTTGTAGTGGGTTTTTCCCTAGTCTCTGACAAGTCCTGGTATCTCTATGTGTGAATGTTTTTCTTCTATTATTCCTTTATGTTCCTTTGCATTGATGACGATATTGTTCTTTCTATATAATTGCATATGTTGTTGAATAATGATGTAAACTTGAATAATGATATGATGTTGTGGGGTGAATTTAATATGCAAATGAAGTAATGCAATTATCTAAAGCAAAGAGCAATATTTCCCTTATAAAATTTAACACCCTTAAAGGTTGGTAAATGAAATTTTACAAAACTAGGGTAGTCATATAAATTGAATCGTTGATAAATGCAGATAGGCATCAATCCATATTCCATAATGAGCATCAAAACACTTACTTCATTATACATCTCACCTTGTTAAAAATTATAATTTTTAATACTTTCTTGGTAATTTTTATCTTGCCTATTTCTCGACGAGATGACATGGGGAGAGAGTGTCTAATAGGAATTTCCCCACTCTCATGGACATGAGGTGAGAGTGTCCAATAGGACATTCCTCATTGTCATTGGATTTCGGGTTGAGATGTGCTCCCCTGATGTGGTTCCAAGTTGAGTAAGGCTCCCTGATGATATGTTCTTTGATGTTTCCTCTGTGGTAGCATTGGGTTCCTCACTGGCAGTGATTCTGGGTGGTAGCAGTGGCACCCTGATGTATAGAGGGTGGTCGCTTGGGCTCGCCTCCAAAGTCAAATTATTTTTCTTTTAGATTCAAGAGTGTTCAACATACAAGCAAAGAGAATGAAGAGATAAGAAAGAATAAGCAGAGATGAACTGAGATGAACAATGACGATATTTGATGACGACATACTTGAGATAGGGCATGATATGATGACAGGATTTGAATTTCTCCCTAAATGAGAGGGAGTGTTAATTTGATACCTCAGTGACAAATTCTAATAATGGGACTAAATTCCTCTTTTCGAGAGGCCCAATTTTGACTATTGGATTGCACAATTTGGACAAGGGAAAGTGTATTTTTGAATTGAAGGCCACATGTGAACAAAAGGACAGGTCGACCCAAAAGAAAAATTGGACACCCATCGATGGATATAAATACAAGTCAAGTGACCCTCATTTGGACATCATCATTATGATCATTCTTCTTTCTTTGGGTTTGGCTCACACATGTCTTAGGCTGGGTCACGGA
>APFE031356344.1:0-10735 GCA_000404065.3 Pinus taeda | reverse complement strand
TTTATTGCAAAGAATTATAATTTATTTATTTATTTTCTTATATATATTAAATTCTAAAAATTTCCCACTAGGTGTAGAGTATAGTATGATAGCGTGTTCTATTAAGACACGCCATGATGTGAAGGTCATCAGTTTGAGACTCTGTGGGGAAAAATCCAATCATTGGTAAGGGTTGGTGTGACTCAGGTAAGATGTGATCAACAGGTGATTTTGACAATTTAGATGTCCCTAGGTCACACCCACTTAAGCCATCGGTTAGTCATGTAGTCATCTCAAGACTCACATAAACTAACAAAAAAAATTATATATTAATTTAATCATTTTTATAAATTTGATATTAATATATTATTGTTAAAATAATATTGTAAATAAAAAGCAAAACCCTAAATTAATTAAATTATTTCTCCAGAGGCACTCTTCAAACCAATATGGTAGAGATGTTGTAATGACATGTTTAACATTATGATTCCTATGTTTAGAGCAACCATTGTAAGCCAAATTTTCTCACCTCGAGGTTTTAAGACCCCCATTGGGGTTCTAGTAAGTTGAAAATAGGGGAGAAGCTCCCCAATTCATAGTAAGGGTTAGTTGTTACATAATTCAGTCACAACTTCCACCAACAATCACAACGCACAGGGTCTTATATTGAATGGTATAAATTATGCAATGGGGGTGATTAAGATGAAGATCGTTTTGAAGAATTTGGACTGTTAGGGAGAAACAACCACAATATATGAAGAATCTGAAGTTGCAGAATTAGTAGCAATTACAAATGCCCAAAGAAATGCTTCAACACAAAGAAAAAGAAAGGATTCAGTAGCACTATGGAATCTGCACAATGGAGTTGAAGACTCCATATTCCCCAAGATTGCAATAGCAACTAGTGCTCATTAAGCTTGCAAAAATTTGGAAAAATCATATGAAAGAACAAAGAGGGAAAGAATGGAAAGATTCATATCCTCAAGAAGAAGTTTGAAAGTTTGAAACTCATGGAGAGAATTTCATCGATCAAAATGTGGTTGAGAATATTCTCGGAAGTCTCCCACCTTCATTTGACATGCTTGTAACAACCATAGAAGAAAGTAAAGATGTGGTCCAAATTTCAATTGAAGAATTGTTAGGATCAATGTTAAATCATGAGGCAAGCATTAAAGGTATAGATGATTTATTAGAAAATTCCTTTCAAACTCAAGCCACAATTAGTAGAGGAAGAGATAGAGGTAATAGAAGAAAAGGTAGAAAATGAAGAGGATATTCTAGCAATTGAAGCAACACAACAAGTCAACATGAGTAGCCATAGGATCAGCCTCAGAATCAAAGAAGAAGAAGCATAAAAAACAAAGGAAGAGGAAGGATGGAAAAGTCAAATATATAGTGCTATTATTGCAAGAAGTATGACCATTTTGAAAGTGAATGCAAGAAGAAATATTCATATTTCAACAAAGGAAGTGTAGATGTTTCAAGCACTGATGAAGATACATCTTCCATGTTTCTTACTTGTTTAGCAACATAAGAAAACAATAGTGAAGATATTTGGTTATTGCACAATGACTATAGTGACCATACGACAGGTAACATATATGTTTTTTCAAGTTTTGATGAAACACTTAAATCTTACATTAAATTGGGTGACGATTATCTTGTTAATTCCTTAATAAAATGTATTGTTACAGTTGTAAACAAGTAGAACGAAAAGAAGGACATTCATGATGTCTATTGCATACAAAGTTTGAAAAAACATCTATTAAGTGTAGTACAAATGAGTGAAAATGGTTTTGAAGTCAAGTTTAAAGGTCGTACCTACACAATTCTTGGCAAACCACCCAGTCAAACAGTCATAACAAAGATCCAAATGACCAAAAGTACAATATTTCCTCTTTTCATGAGAAATGTCAAGCAATAATTATTATATGCTCATTTTGTAGCAAGTTCTAATGAATCTTGGCTATGGCATCTTAAATATGGCCATTTAGCTTTTAATATCCTTGATATCTTGAAAAATAAGTCTATGGTCCTAGGTTTACTTGCAATAGATGTCCATCATAATCCATGTGAAAGTTGTTCTTTCCAAACATCAAAGAAGTAATTTTGCCAAGCGCTAGAGCCTAGAGTTCGCTTGATCTAGTACACATAGATCTTTGTGGTCCAATTTAAACCCAATAAAAAGGAGGGATTTTCACTTTATAATATTTATTGATGATTTCAATAGAATAACATGGGCCTTCTTCATAACAAAAAATCTGATACATTTGTAAAATTCAAGCAATTCAAATCCATTTCAAAGAAGCAAAGTGGTAAGAAAGTTAAAGTATTAAGATCATATGGAGGAGGAGAATATGATTCTAAAGCATTTGCGGCATATTCCAGGGATCAATGTACCAAAAAAGAAATTTACAACAAGGTACACTCCAAAACAAAACCGAGTAGTTGAAAGGAAAAATTAAACCATCATGAATATGGAAGGAAGCATATTGAATGCAAAGAATTTGCAAAATGAGTATTGCATGGAATTTGTAACATGTTCACTTTATATTTTGAATCGATCTCCAACCAAAAGCATCAAAGGTAGAGTTCCCTTAGAAGCTTGCAGTGGCATGAACACAAGTGCATCACACTTGAGAATATTTGGTTATGTTGCCTATGCACATATTCCAGGATAAATTAGAAGGAAATTGAATGACACAATAAAAAAATGCATATTTATTGGTTACAATGAAGAATCAAAGGCTTATAAATTGTACAATCTTGTCACCAAGAAAACAATTATTTCAAGAGATGTTAAATTATTTAATGATCAAGCATGGAATGATGAAGATAATAAAACAAATAGCAATCAAGTTTCTCCACATGCATTTGAACCAAGTGAAATAACAGAAGTGGAACAACCAAGGCAAGGGCTCCCATCACTACAAGTTCTGGTAGGAGGGGAAAATCAAGGATGCCATAGTCCATCTTCAAGCAGTGGATCTAATCCCACCATTTTAGAGAAAACAAGAAGTTTGAGAGAAATTTATGAACAATTAAATAATGAACAAGCACATTTTTCCTTGTTATCCTGTCAACCAACACATTTTGAAGAAGCAATAAAAAAGAGAGAATGGGTTGAAGCTATGAATGAAGAAATCACAACAATAGAGAAGGATGAGACATGGAGTCTTGTAGATCTATAAACATGACAAACAAGAATTGGAGCTTTATTGGTCTATAAGACCAAGTTTAATGAATAAAGGGAAAATTGAAAATCATAAAGCTATATTGGTAGCAAAAGGCTTTACATAGAATCCTATAATGGATTGTGAAGAAACCTTCATCCTAGTAGTAAGGTTTGATACTGTTAGAATAGTATTAGTAATAGAAACAAACAATCATTGGCCAATTTACAAAATGGATGTCAAATCAAAATTTTTAAATGGAATATTGAAGGAAGAAGTTAATGTAGATGAAACCCCAATATATGAAGTCAAGAGTCAAGAGTTGAAAGTTTACAAGTTAAAAAGGCTTTGTATGGTTTAAAACAAGCCCCTAGAGCATGGTACAACATAATTGATTCTTTTATGCTCAGCAAAGGTTTCAAACACAACATTAAGGAACACACACTCTATATAATAACATGTCTAGAAGGTAATATTTTGAATGTTTGAATTTATGTTGATGATGTGATTTATACAAAAAAAATTCAACTTGAATATTTTTAAAAAGCTATGGCAAAGGTATTTTAGATGACCAATACATGAAATATTATATTGGAATAGAAGTTCGACAATATGAAAAAGGGAATTTTCATTTGTTAAAGAAAGTATGAAAGAGATATTTTGACAAGGTACAAGCTGAGTGAATGCAATCCAACGAACACACCAATTGTCGCAGGAACCAAGGTAAGGAAAGATGACAATAGTCTAGCAGTGAATTCCACTTTGTACAAGCAACTAGTAGGAAACCTAATGTATCTCACAACAAAAAAGGCCTGACATAATGCATATAGTCAACCTTATATCCATGCTTATTGATCTACATTGGATCATTATATTTCTTTTCATCCATTTTGAGGCTTTTATAATTGGAAAGGTGGAGGAATTAGCTCGTAGGATCATTTTTACTAGCGGGACCCAATTTGGTAAATTGAGGTCTGAAACCTTCTAGGAGCACTTTGAGGCATCAAATGAATTTTTTTGTGGCTAAAATTTTTATTCTTTAGCATAACACATTTTATACCTATTCTACATGTAGAGACCTTTCTAACGGTGCACATATGACCTCAATTAGAGTAAGTATGCAAAAGTTATGCCACCCAGAACTTGACCTTCCTATTTTGACCACAATAATTCAAGAGGATGCCACATCCACCCCCATTATTCATGGGAAAGGGGATAAATACGTAATCATGATGAAAAATATTTTAGAAGAGTCGATATTGTAATTCTAGTTAGGATTTGGAGTCAAACCTAACCACTATTAAGCTATTGGGTGGTGTTATAACTGAACCACTAGGAGGACAATCAATTCCATTATTTTTTAAGGCATTTTGTTCCATAGACATGCATAGTAGCCGAGAGGGGTAGGGATATAGTACATAGAGAGGATTTGTGCATTGGAGTAGCCCACAGGCCATAGACCTTCTTTATACTTGCAACCATTTTCTACTCAGAGAAAGAGATTAGAGAAACCATACCTTCTAGCTAGATTTTCTCTCGAAAGAATTTCCGAGAATATATTGTGTCAATAATGATTTTTTATTCTCTAATTTTATGCATAATTATAATTTTCATGAATATGTGAAAAAAATATCTTATAGATCCATAAATCTAAATAGAAACAAACATCATAGTTTAGAGTTTGGATTTTTAAGTGTAACCTATAAGATCTATTGCGATGAATTGTCCAGTGGAATATCAATGGAAATTTACATATAATATTGGTATCAGAGCAAGTTTCTTTTGGCATATTACGGCTATTTTTAAGGGATATAGACCATCTAAGACAAAATTCATGAAACCCAAGTCATAGTTGACGAATTTGTGAATATCCCTCTTAATCCTACAAAGGAGAGGATTTCTTAGTTACAAGCACAAGTTTTAGATATAAACCATAAGATGAATCTCCTCATGGTAGCCTTGACGAACATGCTCATGTTATTTAGAGAAGATGTGGGTTCTAATGCAAAGGTATAATCAGAGGGGAGATCAGGAGATTTGGAAGAAATAAAGGAGTTAAAGAATGAACCCGAGTGTCGTGAACCTTTCACAATCCTTGTTCAAAATGGAACTGAAGGTAGATATCAAGTAGTACCAAGGTGAGATCGACACCATAAAGTTAAATCACTAGTCATGGAAATTATAATTTTATTTTAGTGTTCACCATATAGATAAAGAACAAAACATTTCATTTGCATGGCTGAAATTAGAGGGTCATGCCTTGACCTGGTAGCAAACCCACATTGGGACCTTGAGTTTGGAGGGAGATCCTTTAGTGACCAAGTGGGAGGACTTTAAAACCCTAATAAAGTCACAATTTTACCCCATCGAGTATGTAGAGGATAATGGATCCAGTAGCACTACATAAGGTAGATGCAAGGGTAGAGTGTACATGAGTACAACACACAATTTAAAAAAAATGGAAATAATGCTGGATATCTCCTCAAAGAATCCAAATGTACTCCTCAAATATCTAGGGGCTCTACACATCCATTTGTATAAGAAAGTGATTCAGTTTAATCCCATATTGGTGGACGAGTGTTGTGTACGAGCATAGAACCTAGAAAACATAGGCTAGAAGAAAGAGAAATCAAGTAGATCGAAGCAGAAGGAGCACCAAGACACTTATAAGGAGGGGAAGAAGAAGTGGAAAGGAGGAAAATATAAAAGGATGACAACCATAACACACCAATCCAAAGATCCCAATGACCACTGCAACCAATGTTATGCCAACCATTTTAAAGAGGACAATTGTTGAAGTTGCAACTAAAGTTTAACCTGAAGAATAAAAAGAAAGATAATAAGAAGAATCTCATGGTCGCTAATTTGAGAAACTAGGTTAAAGTAACTCAATGTGGATGGGAATATCACCTATAAATCAATGCAAAAGGAGGTAAATTTGAGTAGCCTTCAACAACAACAAGATAATGAAAATACAAGGCTATTCCATATAAAGATACAGGTTAGGAAGACAAAGGTTGATGCTCTATTTGACTTAGGATTGCAGGTGAATCTCATTGCAATAGAGATTGTAAGAAAATTGGGATTGGAATCTCATGATCATCCAATCCCATATCCATTGGGACAGGTAAATAAGGATGTGTTGGAAATTAAGTAGGTTCGATCTTCATAATGACACGTGTAATTGTGATTTTATGTAAATGATGTAAAGAAGAAAAATAAAATTATTATTGTAATGCTTGCCTCATGGGTTTCATGAGAAAGGAATTTTATTTTTAAATGGCTCCCATTGTGAGCCTTTAGGATTTGTCATCTAGTCATAAAAGTCAAAGAGTGTCAATGTCATGTATGAATAACCCTTCTTGGGCATGTTACAAATGTATATTAGTATATAGGATTGTCTAGTAGCCCTCCAAGACAAGCACAAGTTATTCCTCTTCAAGTCGAACTCAAGATAAAATAAAGAACACATGTTAGCTTCACCTAATGGAGACACAAATGTTCATATATTCATGTCATCTTATTTATTTCGGACAAAATATATATATACAGTTCTAGGGCCTTCACATCATAAGACTATAGAACTCCGGCTAACACAGATAAGCAGAAGTTCAGGTAATTTTATGAAACAAGTTTGGACATTATAGTGGAGACATTTCAATGAAATTACAGTGCTTAAGGTTTGTTATTATCACAAAGAAGAAGCCTTTGTGTCCCAGTGTCATTGCAATTAAGAAAAATCATAGTTTTGGTTCCATCTTAATTTGACCACAGTGTGTTGCTATCATAGGTTTGGTGACCATCTCAATGTGATTGGATAGGAGACCATATCAGTGTGACCACAGTTCATTTTGATGCTACCACTATAACTATGTTTTGGGGCCACCACAGTGATAAAGGCTTGGTGCCACCACAATACAAAGGAATCAATATTATCACAGTGAGAAGGACTCAGTGCCATAAAAAAATGAGATCTTGGTGATGATTCAGTAATAATATCTTGGTGTCATGTCAGTGAGAAGGTATTTGTGATAATAATGTCTTGGTGCTAAGAATATTGAAGTGGGAAAGGAGTCGAGAAGAGGAAAAGAGCAGAAGTTTGACAGTAAAGAGAACTAGTGTCTTGGTATTGGAGTGGAAAATAGTTCAAGGTTCTTGGTCTTGGTATTTATCAATTGGAATCTCTATAAGAAGAATTTGTGTGGGTTCTCCTCTCAGAGAGTGAGAGTTTTTAGGCCTGGCTAATAGCCTACATTCTCTGTCTCTTGTCTATTTATGTCCATGCCTTGATAGTTGTTTAATGAAGAAGAACACTAATAACCTAAGTAAAACAAGACCCTAATCTAAAGTAGTAAAAATCACTCACAAACATTTACTAATTGAAGATAAATCACTTAATACTTGATGCCCTAGATTTATCAACATGATGTAGGTATGAAAGTAAAAATAGTGAAAAAATAGGCTTACTATGAGTGCTTATTTTAGTGATGAAGCAGAACTAGTTGTAGTTCCTCTTGATGTATGTGGAGTGGTGTTTGGAAGTCCCTACATGTACATGAGGGATGGAATATTCATGTGTAGAACCAACCAATATTGGCTCATCAAGGATGGAAAATTTTTCACCATCAATGTGGACAAATGAAAATCGAATTTCATTAGTAAATTCCAAATAATCTAAGAAACTGATCAGTTCTAGCAATTTTTTTTCCTTTTGCTACTTTTAAGAGAGAATCAGTCTATAGAAGAGTCAGTGAGAGAAAAGGCATCCCTGGAGGGGTGTATTAATAAATAGAAACATGAACTTGAAGAGTTTCTACAAGCATACATGGATGTGTTCTAGGAGCCTAAAGGGCTACCGCCCAAGATAAAAGTGGAGCATGAGATCCAACTATTGTCAAACTCCTCATCACCAAAAATTAGGTTACGTAGGTAGTCTATTGTAGGATCAAGTGAGGTGAAGAAATACCTACAATAACTATTGAAAGAGGGTGTCATTAGACTGAGTACATCACCATGTGGATCACCCATCATCATTGTGCAAAATAAGGATGGGACTTGGCATATTTGTACTGATTATAGGAAACTAAAAAAAATGAGGTTCAAGAACATATACCCTCTGCCTAGAATAGATGATCTGCTAGATCAGTTGCAATAAGTGAGATGCCTCACCATAATGGACTTAAAATTTGAATATCACTAGTTCGAGTTAAAGAAGAATATCCCTGGAAGACTACCTTCAAAACTTGGAAAGGTTGAGTGGTTAGTCATGCCATTTGGCCTATACAATGCACCAACTTTATGTGGTTAATGAATGATATATCATTCCCTTTTTATAGATTTATTCATTATAATTTATTTTGATGACATACTGGTATATAGCGCTACCTTATCAGGGCACATCTCATATTTGACATAGCTACTAGAGACATTAAAGAAGCACCAACTACTAGAAAATCTCAAGAAGTGTCATTTTTCACACATTGTTTGGTGTACCTAGGGTATATGATAGGTGGAGGAGAGCTTAAAATAGATCTTTCCAAGATGGAGGCCATCATGAAATGTCTAGTGCTTATAAATGTTTCTAAGGTTAGGAGTTTTGCTGGGGCAATATAGTACCTAAGGAAATTCATAACATAATTTTTAGTGGTAGCAACACCACTCCACACCGTAATAATAAGTGGAAAGATTTTCTAGTGGGGAAAGGGTTAGCAAAGGGCCTTTGAGGAGCTAAAGAAGAATATCAATCAAGCACTAGTTTTGGCATTATCGAACTTGCAACACCCCTTTGAAGCGGAGACATATACGAGTAGGTATGTTATGGGAGCAGTATTGATGTAGGGAGGAAGGCCTATATGCTACCATTCTAAATTAGTTTTTGGGGAAGTTCTTAACTATCCTATGTACGATAAGAAGTTATATTCCCTAGTGCAAGTTATGAAGAAGTATAAACATTATATGGTGGGAAAGGAGATAGTAATTCACACAGGTTACTCACCATTATAGTACCTGCATGCCCAAAGTAAGCTACAACGGACCCAAACTTACAAGTGGATGGGGTTTCTACAACAATTTCATTTAGTGATGAAGTAAAATAATGGCATCACAAACAAGTTAGCCACCATGCTTTCAAGGCCACCCACTTCAAATATCATAACTTTAGGAAATATAATCCATATGGAGCCATTCACCCATGATGCATACAAAGAGGAATATTCATAGGATGAGGAATTCAAGGAGATGTTTTAATAGTTGTAGATGCATATTCATGTACAAGATGGCAATACCATAGTTGAGTGCCATCTACAAGATATGTTACTCTTTAGGTTGGATGATTTATGTGTTCCTAAAGGTGAGCAATTACATCTGATTAAGGAGGTGCACACCTCCAAGGTTGTTGGGCACTTTGGTGTAGGGAAGACAATAACCAACTTTTATTGGCCTAATATGTAAGAACAGTAGCTAGGTTCATAAGAGGATGTACGCTTTATTGTACCAACAAGCCTAGTAACATAAAACAGGGTCTATATAATTTCTTACCTATACCTTCTCATCCTTAGGAAATAATTTCCATGGACTTTGTGGGAGCTTTACCAACAATCAAGAAGGCACATGAGTACCTATCCATGGTAGTTGAAAGGTTCAGCTAGATGTGAGTTCTAATGCACTATAAAAGTACCATCGGTGGACAGAAGCAACAAATGTTTTCTTTGGAAAGGTCTAGGTGCACTTTTGGATACCTAGGAGCATCATTTCAGACAGGGACATTCTATTTATTAGTGTGTTTTGGATTACATTTTGGGAGAATACGGACACAAAGTTGAAGAGGTCTACAACATTCCATCCACAGATAGATGGGCGGAGAAAAGTGATCAACTAGAATTTGGTGTAACTTTTGAGGGGTTACAATTAGAAGCATTCAAAGTCTTGGGATGAGAATATTGTATATATACAACACTCTTATAATAGAGAATCCCACACTTCTGCTAGTGATTCCCCATTTAAAATTTGTTTTGGATATTTTCCACCTGCACTTTTGGATATTTCATATACGAATCAAGGACAAGAGAGGAAGGATCTTACAAGGGATGCCTTAAGGGTAGAAATATTTGTAGAAAAGATCACAAAAATTGATATATAGGTAGAAGTTACAAGAAAATTATAAGTGCAGGCATGATCAACACAAAATAGAAAAGTAATCCAAGGTGGGAGACAGAGTATGATTACAAGTGAACAAGGAGAGGGTACAAGGTCCTGGTAAGAAAATTAAGGCTTTGCGGTATGGTCCCTTCGAGATATTGGAAAAGGTGGGAGATAATTTATATATACTCAGACTACCCCCATACATGTGCATTTACTCAGTTGTGAGTGTAGAGAATCTAGAACTCTATGAGCCTTCCATGCTAGACTAGGACAAGGAAGAAGTATTACCTTTTGTGGAGGATTTCGCACTAGATGCTCAAGAACAGTTGACATAAGATACAATTTTTTAGAATAGGTCCAAAACTACAAGACATGGGTAGCATGCCATTTGGTATATTGGGTTGAAGAGGCAACTTCCAAACAAGGCTAAATGGTACACCCAA
>APFE031356338.1:0-15764 GCA_000404065.3 Pinus taeda | reverse complement strand
TTCCTCACCTTACTCACTAAGGCTAGATTTTCTTCATCATCTTGCTTTGATGAAGATCCATCTCTGGTGCTTCTCCTTATCTCCTCTTGCATAATATCTGAACAAAGTCGTTCCCAATCTGGTAGTTTCTCTCTTCCATTTACCGAGTCTTGGTAGCTATGCTAGCTCTTCGGAAGACTGAGGAGAGCAAGAATTACCATGTCATCATTGGCTGTCATGATCCCTACACTTCCAAGCTCATCCCTGCAGGTGGTGAGTTTGTTCAGATATGTAGAGATCGCGTCACCCTTTTCACACTTGATTTTCTAAAGCTTGTCTTCAGTGCCAACTTCCTCTGATCATCGTTGTTCTGATATAGATCCTTCAATGTTTCCCACATTGAAAACAATGTCTCCTTCCCATGGAGACTCGAGACAATGTGGTCTCAAACTCCATCCAGAAGGATCCTCCTTGCTCTAGCCACACATTTCTTCCATTCCGCCAATTGTTGGGCATTAGTAGCTGCTGGCTCAAGAAATTCTTGATCAATGAAGTCATTCAAACCGTTTTCCTCTAATACCACTTCCATGCAATCCTTATAGGATATATAATTCGAACTACCATCAAGGGCATACTAGAGTATCAAACCGTTGAACACCATTGGTGAAATTTGAGACATGATAAGAACTCGAATTCTATAATCGGGAACTTCAAACTTCGAACTTCTCCCTTCTTTGTATATTTTTCTTCACTTTGATCACCTTTGCTCCAATGCCATGTATAAATTCCTACTGAGATCACCAGATAATGCAATATACTAAAGCAAAATACTTGATCTACTTCTACAAACAAACTTGTGGAAGCTTAATCGATTTTGAGCAAGATCAAAAACACATATAACAGAGAATGGGAAATAAATCACACATGAACACAGAAGAATACTCTGGGGCAAGACTCAGCTAAAATCCCCGATCTCTGTATTATCAGACAAGTGGAAATATTTCTGGATTACACAAAGCTTTAGCTCATAAGCTATCCAACTCTCAATACAATCCCTCAATGCTGCTCATAGATTGAATAGACACAACATACGCCTTCCTCCTATCCTCCAAGCCTCCTATTTCCTTGCGCAGTTTCTCCTGGGTCCTCTGGCTGCCACATGTGTGAATTCATCTCTCACAAAACTCACCAAACTCAGAAGTAACTATGCAATCTCCAGGGAATGAATTCATTCTGCATGCAAGAGATATCCTAAATGGAATATTCCTGCAATTGATAGTACATTATCCCATCATCTGATCTCGACTAGGTCTCTGACTGAACTAACATACATGAGTTATTTATGAGAGAATATTCAGTTATTTGAAGCGCAGTAGTTACATGCATGCATGCATTAACTAGTTGAACTCACAATCAGCTCCAAAAATTGTTGGAACTAATCTAACTAGACTTAACTCAATTAACTGAGCTAACTAATTACAAATCAAAGTACAACTCATCCTGATCTCCTTAATCAAGGGATAACTTCCTCAATCAAAGGAGAAATTGTTGCATGTCTTCACATAGACTTCATGTTTGATTTTCTTCAACTAATTAACTCAAGATGAATTAATTAATTATTTTTTAAATAGCTACTAAGATCAAATTTGAATTTTAATTCTCAGTTTTAGTTCAAGGACAAACTAAATTTGGAATGTATCCTGAAATGCTATTTATAGCAATGTTATTTTTAGCACTTATATATTTAGCATTTCTTGTTGCTATTTTCAACACACCATGACTCAATTGGTTTCATGCCTTCATGGTGCTAACATCCTTCTTAAACTCTTTTGATGACTATGATGCTTGTACAATTGGTCACCATTTGTAGGAAGGTGGTTTGTCATATCTGGCTTGCAGTGAACTTGGTTTGATTGTTCAGAGCATTCACAAGATTGTTCAAATGGTGTTTTATTTGTTCATTGCAAACTGGGAATATGATGTTTGAATCATCTCATCTAACCAATTCTCTATCTTGGGCGAGTGCCATTAAACTTATCATTTTTCCCATCAACACATCCAATGGAAGTTTCTTCACACTCTCTGATTTTCATTATTTAACATCTCTCTCTTCAGATTTCCATTAATAAGGTGAGGCACTTCAGCATTAGTTGATGGTTATGGCAGGTTCTCACTATCTTGGCATGACTGTTGAGAATGATCAGTTCGATTTTCCCTTACAAGATTCACATCATGACCTCGCTTATTTAATCGCAAATTCATATTTTCAAAGATCATGAGGTTTTCAAGAGGGCCATCATGAATTCTACGATCCAATCTTTGAAAGGTTGGAACAATTTTACGGAAAGCTTAATTGCAGACATCAAGTTTCGATCCTTTCTGACATTTGCTAAGAAGCACAATGTAGATGAGGGCTCATTTTCAAGAATATTCTGAGGTTTGTTGAAAAACAATATTAATAAAAAAGGTAAGCATGTGAATTGGGTGAAAGTAGTGGTTGTGACCCATATTTCTGCCCATAGGAAAGACCTTCCTTTTCATGTGCAAGTTTTTAAAATTTTTATATCTTATGTTGCACATGACTTTTTATCTGTTTTGACTGTTCCTATATTTGTGGATTTAGGTCGAGATAAATCGTAGTGGTTTCAATAGAAATTTCATTTTATGTGACCCTAACAATCTAGCTATTAGGTTAGGAGTAGGATTAGTTGCAAAATTATTTTTCCCTTCCTTGCACTCATATTGCACTCATTCCCTATAGTTTGCCTTGATTTTCTTATTTTGGTTTTACACCATGTTTTCTTATTCATTTTGTTCTCTTGTATTTTGATTTGTTTCCTGGTACTATGTCTTCTTTCTTTTTTCTTTGTTTCCTTCCTTGTTGAGTTTTCCTTTCATTTTCATTACCTGAATAAGTGTTGTGCCTGGACCTTTTTGGCTTCTTAGTGTGTATGTGGCTAAAGTTCAAAGAGTCTGGTGACACTTCAACATTTGCCCAATTCTGTGTCTGGCTTCCTTGTAATTGGTTGTATATTTTTTTTTATGAAGTTCTGATGGAAAATACGATCCATCCATAAGGAGATCTTTGGTCCAACCATGAACCTATGTCTAATGCCTATACTCAGTTTTCTGCTTTGGTGTTTTCAAGCTTATCAAACTAGTATAAATGGAGAAGGGGAAAATATAAATGAGAAAACCTAAATCATAGGTCTTTATATGCTCCTCTGAAGGAACAACCTCTCCTACTCTCAATAAGTCGGGATCCCTCTTCCACCCCAAAATAAATAAGTGTCAATGCACAGTTCTCTTTAAAAAATAAATAAAGATGAAATAAATGAAAGGCCTCCTACGTAGAGAGGTGAAGTAGGAAACTCCACCAGGGTACTGTCTAGACTTGCTAGTAGTGGAGCAATGCTTGTGTGCCTGCATGACTCTGCCAGGGTACTTTCCAGGCCTACTAATAACGAAGAAACATCATAAATGAAAAATATACTCTTAAAATCTTAATCCCACGACCTAAACTACCCTTCCCAATTCAAAATTATATGATCAGGCTAAATATTATGTTGTGTTCAACTGGGAAGCTACAAATGGGCCCATGTCTGCCCATGGTGTGAGTGGTGAAGCCAAAATAATCTATATGATGAATCAATACTCCCTGATGGACCATGGCCCAACACTAAAATGATCCAAGACAGAGAAAATGGTATTTAACCAGTGTGTCGACAAGTTTTTTAGCGACTGCAACACCCTCCAAAATTTTGGCCTAGACTTAAAGTTCAGAGCCTACTGTGGATCTTGTGATCGATCGCTCCTTAGTCACTTATTGGTAAGCTAATGATCTCAAGGTCGCCTCTTTGATCTTAAGATTCGTTTATGGTTTTATCTTTATATAGTATGTGTCAAATTTGGGCATGGAGATTATCTCTTGTCATTCGAAGGGAACTATTTTTGCTTCAAGGGGAAATATTTGTGAAAATGGGTTGTTCTTAACACATAGACATGTTTCGCACTCATTTCATGAACTCTTGCACAAGTGTCGCTTTTATCGTCCCAAAGTCTATCATCAAATATCCACTTGTTTTAAGCTACCATAAGGGTTGTTGCATTAAGAGAAGTATGTTCTTACATGTTTTGGATGGTCTATGTTGTATCACTAAGTGTTCAAGTGTGCGATCATAGTCAATTTCTACCACTGTTTACATCAGTTCCACCAATCCCACACTTAGCCAAATTCCAGAGTTCCCCTAGCAACCTAACCTCATCCAACTTTCCTAAACTGTGCACTTGATATCTGCAACCCTCAAGGTTTTTCCCTTGCCTTTTGGAACTATGTAATGCACAGAAAGCACAGCCTCCCTTGGAATCCAAAATTGCACCGCGACTTCCTCTAGTGTCCTTCCCTCAGTTAGAACCTATTATCTCCAAAACTTGAACAGTTTTATCCCTCAAGCATCTTAGCTATTCAATTTTCCTTGCATCCTGAAACTGCATAGATGTGTACTCCCAGGGTCTCATCCTGCAAAATTCACTGCTGGCTGAAACTTCCCAATTCTATCTCTTAGTGGCCACGAAGAAGGATGACATTCTCTAAAGGAGATGCATAGAAAGATAAGGATACTAAGGAACCGAGTGGTATGATAGAAGATTGGGACTACATGAAGAGTCCATATAATGCATAACCCTTTGGAGGGTAGGTATGGAAAACAAAGAACATCTTTGAAATACACTTCATGAAGGACCGTTATCATTTTCATATGATTATTTCTTCCATGACATGCATGGTTGCAAGAACTAAAGGTTATTCCATGTGTTTCCTCTAAGTGTCTTGCCCCCTTTCACTTGTTGGATCAATTGTCATCTTTTGGAATGTTTTGTTGTTATGTCATGTTTGTGAGCCTTTTTTGTGACCTCAAAGGTTGGTTGTTGTGTATACAAGTTGTCCTGGCCATGTAAACACCTATCGCATTCATACACAAAGTTTTAAACACTTTCACACAAGTGTCGTCACGGTCATCTTAATGTCTATCTCAAGTGTCACACTTGTCGTTTTTAGTTCTACATAGTATGACAAAGGGTAATGATTTGTCTTGTTGTTCTAGTGGTCTATGTTGTCCTATCATTGAAGTATGATAAGTGTGTGATCACAATGTCAAGTTCCTCACTATTCACTTGCCTCCCACACTTAGCCATTTTCTTGAAAATCCTTATGACCAGAAAACTCTCTTCAGCTATGCGTTGCATGAAGCCTCTACCACAACAAGCTCTCTTGTTGCCACTTACCTCACCAATCCTTCCCTCCGGATCTGGTCTTTTGGTAATCATAGTTCCTCTGCTGGAACCTTTTGAGCATCCTCCACTGCTCATGTAGGCTTCCCTCATCTGCAACTTTATTCAACCTCCGTTGAATCTTTAGTTCTTCTACATTCACTTCTCCTTCTTCCTGCTGAGATTTCTTCACTATTCCTGTAAATCAATATTCATCAGTCCCAAAAATCATCACATGCAATTAACAAAAAAAAAAATACTTAACCCTTCAAAGGAAACTGTTCCCACTCTGATACCACTTGATGACAGGCTGGCCATGCCTGCACTACCAGGATCTTCCAACAAAGTTCACATAAAATACATCTCAACATATAGTCCCAATTTATTCCTTAAGTCCGGCAATTTCATTCAAAGACCTATGTAATCTGCGCCCAGACTCCTTCGAATTGGATTATCTCCATCGAATTCTACGCGCACTACGCAGTATTAATTTTATACTGAGTCTCTACACAGCGCCATCAATTCAGTTGCGCCACGGTTTCGCTCCAGAACAACTCACACCCCTTTCATCAACAAATAAACACTATCGAAATCATAGTTGCAGCGTATTAAAATTTTGTTAGACAGCGCACTGTATACGGGTTCTTTTAACTGCCATGGAACCGTTAATTAACTCATCCTCCCAATGGAAAGCCACAACATTCTAATCAAAATTTACCGGCATACATACATAGAATGAACAATATGCACCGCTGGGTTAAAGCACACCACCGCATATGTTAACCAATATAATATTCAGGCATATGTATGCATGCGGAAATCACTCAACCTTTAATACACAGTTCAAAGAACTGTTGAATACACACATTTCTGAATACACAAATTCTCACCGTAAAGTTTTTTCATTACAGGTTAAATACACTAACCAACAGACAGCGATTTTATCATCCATAATATCATTCTAGAAATTAATAAATAAAGGAATCGTGGACTATAATAAACATGCTTGATTTGGGCATAACACACAGTTAATAATTTATTTACCACATGAATATAATTCAACGGGAAATTGCTTATTATGGGAGTGCTGAGAGGAAATTGTAAATACAATTCTTCTGGTACGCTCCTCCCCCTCTCCTGAGATGAGATGAGAGATTGTTGCCACTTTTATTTATAATAATAATGGATACATAGATCAGCCTTATCTCCTAGAAAAAGCATGATTTTTCCCTTTTTACACAATGATATAAAGCTGGAAGCTTTATTCCCTATCTTTATCCTAATTTTGACTGGAAAAAACATAGAAATCTTATCCTCGTTCTTTTTCTAACTATTCACTCATATTCTTTTTCTAAATAAAAGAATATTTACAACAAAATATCTGAAATTACCACACCCCCTCTTTATTCTATATTTACAAATGAAAAATGGGCTTGATGCTCCTGCATCACTTCCTCCCCAGAATTGCGCAGAAGGTGCCTCAAGCCTAACCTGAACCATGCATTTTGCAAGATTAGTCACCAAGCCTCCTTCTTGCCTACTATAAACCTATAATGCATAGAGAACTCGACCTACCTTACGTCCCAAAACTGTGCAGAAGTGTCATCGAGTGTCCTCCCTCAGCCGGGACTCACTGATCTCCAAAACTGTGTAGACAAATTTTCTGAGGCCCCTCTTCTACCTAGTCCATCCTTGACTCTGAAAAATATGTAGACCTGCCTCTGACGGTCCCATCTTGTGGTAGCCACTAACTATCCCAACTATGAAATACAGTCTCCTAGTGGCCTCTGTGCAATTTCCCCCAGTAGTGAAGACTATACTGAGGAGTTCCTCAGCCAAGCCTATGTTGTGCTTTACATAGTTGCAGTGACCAATCTCCCTCCCTGTGACTTGGAGCTACATAATGTGCAGTTACTCGACCCTCTTTCCCAGCCTTTCACCTATCTTAGGCTCAATCCATGGATAACAATGCATCATATTAGATTAGGAAGTTTTGGATTTGATGTCGTTACATCATGAGTGAATTACAGGAACATGTACACTATTAGATCATGGTGAGACAATGAGGAAGGATAAGGAGGAGCGAACATGCAAGACTCACTTATAATTGGATGGACAAAGAAGCTTATCAAGCAGAAGAAAAGGGAACACATGCATGTAACCACCTCACAAGAACAAAGATCATTGAAGACCTTGCATCATCAAGTTATGTAGAGGAGAAGAGAAGGTGAATCCAAGAATACATCTGTCACTCAGCAGAAAAAATGTCTTGACATTGCCACCTCAGTAAGCTAGTCTACGTTAGTAGTGTTATGTCAAGTAGTGTCATGATTTTTCAAATACCACGTCACTACTATGAGCCATGTCTCTTATAAGTCAAATTTAAAGCAAAGCAGAAGTCCAATGGACACACATGAATATGAAGAGTCATGTGAGTTGAAAATTCATAGGAAGTTGAAGAGTCATGGGGGTAGTCAAAAAGTCACAAGGGTCAAGCATCACCCTTGGTTATATACACACATTCATTGTGTGAGTAAAGGACTTTTCACCTTGGCTCCGCCCATGAAGTATAGAGATTTTTCAGTCATTTCTTTGAGGAGAGAGTAGTGGCTCAAATGTCCTACTACTGGGGCTAGTGATGTATGATGTACATATGCGTCTTGAACTTTTTCTTAATACAAAAGCCTATTCAAGTCAGCATGTTTTCATGCATGTTTTGTAGACATTTTCAAGACTATTCTTTCAGCATTTGTAATTCACATTTGTTTCACATGTACTAAGATAATTGAACTATTTTAGTTTTTTAGTACTTACCTTGTTGAGAATGTGTTGTATTGGTTATGAATTTTTTCTCATCTTAGTGGACTACTCAGCAAGATACTAGAAAAAACTTTCTCACTTATTGGTTATAATGATAGTCACATCCATTTTGGACAATTCCACTAAATGGTGGATGGATCTTTCCTTGTACTTTGGTTTTAACGACTACCACATCAATTGTGGACTATTCCGTTGGATGTTTGACATAACTTCCTAGTTCGTGTGTCTCTTCTTGGGTGATACTATTACCTCTCACTTAGAGGCTCACTTTTTCCCCCCTTTTACGGTAAGAGAACCTTGACACAATTGTGTTGCACACTCACCAAGCACATCTACCTTGTTGTTCGAAGATACCATTACATCACTCTCTCATGCTGACAGTTAGAGCCAAGGAATATCTCTAAGTGTATGGCAACCGAGCCTTTATACCAGATGGGACTCCTACACTAAATGTTGTGAGGTCTAGTTGCGAGTTCATATTAGGGAGATCCCCTTTGTTGACAGATTTCCATTACCAGCAAAAACACCCTCATGAGATACAATATGACCTAGAAATTCCACGTCCTATACTCCAAATAAACATTTGGATGTTTTTTAATATGATTGTTTCTCCTCCAATAGTTTTAACACCCTATCAACATGTTGAACATGATCCTTTCAAGACTTCTTGTAGATTAGTATATCACCAAAAAATACTAAATCAAATTTTCTAAGGGTGGGTTTGAAAATGGAATTCATCAAACCTTGAAATCTAGAAGGTGAATTGGTAAGGCCAAAATGCATGACAAAAAATTCATAAAGACCCTCATCAGTTATAAATTTTGTTTTTAGAATGTCTTTAGTATTCATTCTAATTTTATGATATCCTGAATGAAAATGTAACTTGGTGAAGTAAATTTCTCCATGTAATTCATCCAACAATTCATAAATAATAAGAATGGAAAATTTATCTTTAATATTGAGCTTGTTGATCTCCCTATAATCTAGACACATGCACCATGATCCATACTTCTTATGCACCAATACTACTAGAGTAGAGAAATAATTTTGATTAGGTTGAATTATTTAGAGGATTTTCGGCGAAATCACATAGATCAACGTTCACTTTCACTCTTTTGGGCATAGGGATATTTATAAGGCCTGATCTTTGGAGGAACACTTTTTGGAATCAAATGAATAGCATGATTGTGTTCACGAATAGGTGGGAGGCCTTTGGAAGTTTCAAATACCTTGTAATGATTGTCCAAGACTTTTTGGATATATGGAGAAATAGATGGTTTTGATGTTTGAACCTCTAGTGAGAATAATTGTGCGATTACACCCCATTGTTATTTATTTAGAAGCTTTGTCATGCCATTAGAGTTTATTATCTTTCTTGGTTTCCATGCGTTACCCTTTAATTCAACTTCCTTTCCTTCCCAAAAAAATTCAAGAAATTTTTTTCAAAATTAAAGGCTATCATCCCCAAATATTGAAATGATTGGACTCCTAGTACAACATCAACACCACCCATTGGAATGGAAATAATTGGACTATTCAATACATATTCCCTCATGGTTATACTTATATGATGGCAATTTCTAGAGAAATTTATAGTTCTGCCATTTGCAACAATCACTTGACACTCTCGTGATGGATATAGGAAAATATTCATTTCCTTGGCTATCTTACAATGAATAAATTTATGGGTACTACCCAAATCGATCAGCACTATTACATTTTTCTTCTTTATATGTCCTTCTATATTGAGAGTTTTAGGGGTAGTAATTCCTACCAATGCATTACAAGATATGATCAGATTCATTTCTTCTTTCTCTGGGGTTAGTTCCTAGTGTATATCCTTTTCTTTTAACATTTCTTGTTCCTTTTCATTTGCCTCTTCACAATCTATGTAAAATAATTTATTCTCAACAAACTTATGACATTTAGTGTATTTTCTACCACAACTATAATAAAGTTATTTTTCTCTTTTTTCCTCCAATTTTTGTGGTGTCAACCTTGTAGGTCATGGAAGGCTAGATGCGGAAAAAATTCCATCTTTATAGTTGTGGGCGGTAGAATTCTTTGTTGCCATAATTTTGCTTTCAAAATTTCTTGCCACCCTGAATGCCTTCTCCATTGAATTAGGTTCCCAAAGTTGAAACTCATGTTGGATGGTATTCTTTAAAGTCCCTATGAAGGCATCAATCCTATGCTCCTTTGGAATATCATTTACCCTTATATTCAATATTTGAAAGCCCTCAATATGCTTCGCCATTGAACCCTTTTGTTTGATATTTAGCAATTGGCTAAAGAAGGTGTTTCTCTTTGTATCCTCATAATGTTATATCATTTCCTCCATAAAAAATTACCAAGTGACAAGTGTTTGACGAGAAGAAACCCATCAATACCATACAAAATGATTGGGTTCTAAATATAAACATGAAATGTGTACTTTTTGTGTGTGTTACACATTATGGAGATCAAAATATTGCTCCACCTATAGTATCCATGTTACTGGATCCTTGTCATACAAATTCTTGATATTTATCTTTGGAATATGGTGGGTCTTCAATCCAAAGTTAGAGTCTACGAAATCGTCATTAACATTCCTTTCATTCTCATCATGAGTTTCATAGAATACCTTTTCGCCATTAGGAAGAATTTATTGTATTCCCCTTATTGATATTGTTAGTGTAGTCCCCTTATAAACTCCATTGTGTGACCTTATAAACCTTATCTCTATCCCTCATAAACCTTAATACCTATCCCATAGCCCTTAATCATCATACTCACTAAATTTGAATGTTGGTCCCATTCACTACTCACCGTGTAGTGTCGATGGATGACATTGGTGATGGGCATGTTGGAAGATGTTCCATGACATTTCAAGAGAATTTCGACAAAGATTTCATAAATGGGAATGAGGAATGATGAAAATGAGACTCCTTGATAAACATTGATGCAAATGTTGACGATGTGAGGATGTCACACGTCCTTGAGCCTTGAAATCCTCGCATGTCGTCAAGGGCACATGCGCCTAATCTAGCCATGTCAAATTTTAGCACATATAGGAACAATTTGAAGAAGTTTCAATGTTGGCCCCAATAACTACTCAACATGCGACATCGGTGCATGACGTTGGTGATGGGGTGTTGGAAGACATTCCATGACATTTAGAGAGAATTTCGACAAATATTGCATTGACGCAAAAGTCCTAAATTCCCTAACCCCTAAGCCATCGACCCTTAAACACTTAAGCCCTAATCCCTAATCCCTTAATCCATAAACCCTTATGCCCTAACAATGACTTAAACAGTAATCCCTTAATCCATAAACCCTAAGCCATTAGCCATTCAACTACATAATTCATAAGCACCTAATTATCCCTTAGCTCTCGATGCTTAATCCCTTAAATCCTAACCTATAATCCCTTAACCCTTCATCCTTTTTACTGCAAACCCCTAAATCCCATAACCTCAAAGCCCCTATCCACTTAATCCCCAACACCTCAATTAAATAAATATTTAGGCACATTTGGCACTAAAAATGGAGCTAGCCAAGGCGATAATTTAGGTGCCGAAAAGGGAGCTAAATCCGACACTATCACTAGCACCATTTCTCGGGAAATTTATGGCACTATTTCCAACAATATTTTGGGCGCTATTTCTAGTGTTATTTCTGACGCTATTTCCAGTGCTATTATCAGCTAAGTTAGCGCCTAAATGTTTTAGCCAATGCAAGCAATGCAAAAAATAGCGCCATCCCAATAAATAACGCCGAAGTTTTCAAAACATTGGAGAAAAAAAAACTAAAACAATCCTTGGAAGCAAAAAAGGGAGCTAATCATAAGGATTTGTTGTAGTGAGTTTTGATGTATATAATCTACAACAAAAACATACACTACTAAATCCTCGTTTCTCTATAGAATGTGACAAGGAATAGTAAGATGAGGTAGCATGCTACTCATGTCACTTTGGAAAAATGTCTTTGTGACACTTATATTGGGTATTAGAGCATTGAGCAGTGTGTGGTTGAATTCTTAGACACCGATGGAGTCTAAATTGATGCCAACATCTAACGGTGCAAATCAAAAGCCCAAGCCTTAAGCCTTAAAGTTTGATTACATTGCTTCAAATATTCCTATTGAAATCTTCAAAAATATTTTATATCATTTGAATATCTAGTATATGTTGAAATCATGATTTTCTTGGAAAATATATCTGGTCTTTTAATGGATTACAATTAGTCTGAAGACTAAATTTTCCATAAAGAAACAAAAATTCACATGAAGCTCTTCAAGAATGGCCAAAATATTATAATTGTAGGCATACAGAGTATAATATCTCTCAAAATCAAGAAGTTTGGATTGGTCATCTCTACACCCATGTTCTCAAACCTGACGAGTCTCTATCTATCTTCCGTAATTTAAACCTTATGGCTCCACCCAATGAGAATCCATAAGCAATATCCATGGACTCTCCTTAATGTTGAAATGTTTGGGTTTATTATATTTGTTTCTTAGTTACTAAAAAGTAAATCTGCTTCTCATTCTAGTTGGAGAAATAGACTATATAGTAACCCTTGATATAATATCATTCTCTTTTTATTATATTACTGTGTTATAATAACATTATAGTAATATGGACAAAAGTTGCATGCTTGTAATATGCTATTGATGTGGTTTCCTTAGTGCAAATGCATCTTTTTTATTATTATTTTATATGAAATTCTTGCCCAAATTAATGTATCGGTGTAGTTAATAGTAGGACAATAGTGGCTCAAATGTATCTTTTTTATTATTTGATATGAAATTGTTGGCTATATTTCAAAAAAAGGAACTTACCTAAAGAACAAGGTCAGTGTTTCTTAAATAAGATCACCTTATCCCTAATGAAAGGGGGTATTGGAGAATCCCTAAAATGGCGGGGTTTGAAAAGATTGAAGATGAATAGCTTATCTATAAGACCGTATTAAATGGCAATTTCAAAATATTGATGATGTCTTTTTTGACATTTTCTCTCCTATCTCCACTTTCACTTTTGCATTCTTACTTATCATATCCATTTATATTATTTTAGTTTAGATTGTCCTTAATGATAAATGAAACATTCACTCAAAATGTGAATAATTTCAAAATATTTTTGCACTTTCCATCCTAATATGATAGAGATGTCGTATTGTCATGTATTGTAAACATTTTGACTCAGTCAAATTACAAGAATAAAAATGAAATAAAAATAAAAATTGAAAACTAAAATAAATGATTAAAATAAATTTGAGTAAAATTGTCAATTTACTTTTAGGGGTTTTTTGACCGCGGATTTAAAAAAAAAATAACAATAATAATAATAAAAATAAAAGTAAAAAGTTAAATAATTTGTGATTTATATTTGTAATTTATATTACTTTAACTTATATTATGCCAAATAATAAATATAATATCCACCCAAAATGTTAAATAATTTGAAAGTATTTTACATAATTTATATCTCAAAACATATAGCACAACTTCTTTTTTCAGTAACCAAATTACAATTAATAATTTTTAAAATTTGAAAATTTAATATTCATCATAAATACTCATACATAGAAATATGATTATTTTAATTATGAATTATAAGCAAATTAATATGGATGGACATTTATAAGTTTTAGGGAAATACGAAAATGGTATTCATCCATTAAAGTCGGCCAATAATTCACCTCACGGTCAACTACTTAATGTATTAATAGAAAGAATTATAACTCAATATAAGCAACCAAGAGACAAAAGCGTGTTAATAGAAAGAATTGTATCTCAAAATACGCATGCAAGAGACAAAAGGGGATTTCTGAGGTAACACTCAATTTTTAAGCAACATTCATTTACCGAATCTCTCATCATTTCCAATAATGGAAGATTTTATGAATATTCCTACTAATGTCCAACGGCAAGTGTTGTTGCGCACTCCTTACATATCACACGATGAGTTGAAGGATGTGTGTAGAAGCTGGAAGGAAATGATGTGTAGTCCCCGGTTCTATGAGGACAGAAAGACCTATGGCACGAGTCAACATTTGATATGT
Organism: Pinus taeda; assembly: GCA_000404065.3. Taxonomy (NCBI): domain Eukaryota; kingdom Viridiplantae; phylum Streptophyta; class Pinopsida; order Pinales; family Pinaceae; genus Pinus; species Pinus taeda. Next base: position 1,649 of record APFE031356338.1, on the reverse strand, counting down.
CTTATTCAAGACATTCCCAGTCTCTTTTTTTATGGAATAACAGTATACGACCCTGTGGAGAAGACCTCGGAAAGGACAGCCCCTATTCCTTACGATCCTCCTCCATTTCTAACTTATTGGAGGTTCTTTTCTCTGAATGGAAAGCTTGTCCTGTTTGGAGAAAGTTTTAATGAAATTGAGAATTGGTCGAGGGGCTTGAAGATTGTTGTCTTCATCTATGATTTTGTGTCCAAAGAATGGCGCCGCGGAGCCGACATGTCCACCGGTCGAATCTTTTTCGCTTGTGCAGTTTCTTCTTCGAAAGGACTTATCTACGTGGCTGGTGGCCAAGATGAGCACGGGAACTCTCTGGCGACTGCGGAAGCATACGATGTGGAAGAAGACAGATGGGAAGTGTTGCCTCCCATGACCCAAGACCACACCAGTGCTGTGGGTGTTTACCTTGAGGGGAAATTCATTGTAATCACTGCAATATTTGACGGTGGAGTGTTTGAAGGTAGCACGGAAGCTTTTGATGAGGAGACCGGCAGTTGGAATACGCTGGAAAACATGTGGATCTTTCCGACGAGTATTACGGTGGAGTGCTATTTTATGTGTACACGTGGGACACTGTACTTGATCCTGTCAAAAGAAGTGATGGAGTATGATGCCCAGAAAAACGTTTGGACGCCTGTAACCTTTGTTCCGGGGGTTATAAACTTAGTTTTCTGTGCTGCAGCGTGGCGGGACCGGAAACTTGGAAGGTGCGAGAAGGCGCACCATTGACTACGATAGAATAGAAAGGATTTTAAATAATTGGTTTGATCCATCTAATCCAGGAGGGAGGGAATCCAAATGCATCTAGAATAGACATGATATAGTTCCAATTCAAGTGATCATAAGCCTTAGAGAGGTAAAGTTTAATGAGCATACCTAGAGATTTGTATTAGGATAAAGAGTGAACTACCTCATGAGCCACAATGATACCATCCATAATTTGCCAACCCTCTACAATTCCTGACTGTTCTGGATTGATAATCATTTTTAGTAGGGTTTTGTGTCCCCTGACTAAAATTCTTGAAATAATTTTGTAAAGAACATTCCATAGGAAAATTGTTCAAAACCCCTTCAGATCCAACACAAATCCTTTCTTAGGGATAAGTGTGAGAAATGTTGCATCCAGGCCCAACCATATTTTTTGGGAACGATGAGTATCCTATACCAACTTATGGATTTCAGTACCTTCGAAGTGCTAGCCCACTTTGAAGAATTCATAGGTGAATCCATCCAAGCTTGGGGCTTTCTTTAAGGGGAATGCACAAACGACCTCCTCAACCTCCACGTAGGAGATCTCCCACATGAGATCCTCATTTTGATCTTCCTAGATTAACTGGGGAATACATTGCTTGATTCTCAAGATGGACTCACACTCATATTCTTAGAGCTCTATGAAAAGAGTATAGAAATAGGTGATCAACTCCTTAGAAATATCCTCATGTTGAAAAAGCCATTGACTGTCTGATCCATTGAGGGAGAAAATCCTATGAAATTGTCTATTTTTTAACATAGTCCTATGAAATAATTTCATGTTATGCTCACCTTCTTTGACCCATTGAACTCTTGATTTGTTCCTCCAAAGAATTTATTCTTGTTTTCTTCATTTCTCCAGG
>APFE031356332.1:56290-93067 GCA_000404065.3 Pinus taeda | reverse complement strand
AAGATTTTGATAGGATCTGCTGCCCCCTCATCTTTCTTCTCATCCGCCATGGGAGGCCGTCAGGATTTGCGAGGCTGGTCTTGCAAAGGTTCAACCAGTTCAAGCCCTAACTCCTTATATCCTGACATCGTTGGGGACATGCAAAGAAAACAGAGAAAAAGCAGATCGCTCTCATACCACTAATCCATATTTAAACAGGAATGCAACAAATTATAGAGATAACCATAAACACAGATATGCAACGAAAATAATACTTCATTTCATTAATGTAAAATACTGAAATATGCTTACAAATAGTAATGGAAATAAACCAGCTAGGGCGATGGTAGCTTATCTCTGAGAAGAAATGTGGCAACTACATGCCTCTGAACTGTCTTACAATGAGGCTCGAAGGCCAATTTATTGTTGATAAACAATGGAAAACCCTAAACATCCAAAAACCTAACCCTAGAAGATGAAACGCCAAACTGTGGGCCCCATTTGGGTAAATTGGTACATCAACTTCCCGGGGTCGTAACTTTGGCATATGATCTCTGTTTGACGTGCACACTATCTCGTTAGAAAGATCTATCCGAGAACTACAACTTTGGCTAGAGCAACATCAGTCCATGGACCCATGTTGCTCCCAATTTTCCCAAAAACGTCGTTTAGGACCTCAAAACGACTTCGGAAGTTCAGGACCCGAAAAACTGCTAAAAATAGTAAGTTGTGCTACAATTAAGGAAACTGAAAATGCTGAGAGAAACAATGGTAGGTGGCCACCAATGTCCACCTGGATCACCTCCATTTTGTATGGTGGAACTTTTAGTTCCTGTCTTTCTGACCTCATAAGTATGAACACTTTCAAGTGTTTTAGTGAGCTATTTTGGGGGACCTTTCTAAGATGATCTAGGTTGCTCTATTGACTGAGATGGGGTTGCATCAAGATTTAGCCTTCCAATCCTCTCAATCAAATCACTTAAATAGTCTTCTTGATTTGAAGGAGTGGTTGGGACTTCATAATGGGGAAACTGTTATGAATATAAGATATAAAAATAATATAAATAATCATAATCATAATAATAATTAATTAATTAATAATTAGTTATTGAAGAGACATGCCCAAGAAGACATGACTATTCATGAAGGGTCACCTTGCCCTCAAATAAATTTCCATACCCTTCTATCAAATTCCTATACTCATTGTTTGTTGTAGCCACCACCGTCATCGTACATCTTGTACTTTGTTAATCATAACCATACAATTCGCATTAGTGTCATCTCATAAGGTTGTATATTTTCAATCCAAATACACTATTGGTTGCCACTTTTTCCAACCAACACCATACCATTAATAAATTGTTGTCGCATTATAATAAATCATTTGATTCATTATTGCATTGTATCATTCCATACGATCACACCCATACACCTACCTCTAAAATCTCATAACCATATATTGCAATAGTTATTTGTAATAATAACTAATTATTATTATAAAACACATGTTTAATTAAAAAAATAAATAAAAATAAAAAATTTGGGAAGCCATGGAGTTATTTATAAAGTAAAAGAAGGGAAAAAAATCACAAAAGGAATATATTATTTTATTTCAAGGCAATAGTTTATCTAAAAAGTATTTCGAAGTAAATCATATATTAAAAAAAAGGTTCGAAAATAATTAAATATTCAAGACTAAAAATGGGTTATAATTCAGAAATGAAGGAATATTTTCATAAACTTCATTTAAATATGCTTCAGTGCTATTTAGAATTAAGCGGACTCTAGCAAGAAAAAATGTTACTTTCTATCTTACTCGCTGAAAATGAAAATTATATAAACTCTTAACTCACAAAACAATTGATTATTCATAGTCACATGTGATCGAAAAATTAGACCTCTGTGACAAAAAACAATATGACATAACTAATTTATAATTAAATATTGAGGATTATACATTTATATAATAATTCTTTGTTCGATCCTTATGGAGTGAAGGTGACATTATTTTGGGTTCACCCTGGATGGAAACACTAGGGTCTTTCATCTTAAATACAAAAAAAAAAGTTTTGACATTCTCGTACAAGAAGAAAAAAATAACACCACAGGACAATACATTGAAGTCAGATTCATTAACGCCAGAAGACGTAAAATATATCTTAAAAGTAATTTTTCAAGAGAATAAAAAAACAATGCAAAATATATGAAAAGAAGTTGAAAAAACTATTGCACACAAAAATAAATACATTTATCATCTTAAGGACCATAGTGAAAAAAGCACTTGCACATATCATGACATCCAAAGCTAGGAAGCAAAAACTAAAGCAAGAAAAGGAAACTTCTGAGAAGAAACTCAGTGAGTGTCTATCATAGAAAGAAGAAAACTTGCACTTAAAAAACCTTAATCAAAAGTTATTATAACAAATCAAGCATTTAAAAAATGAGAAGATTGAGCATTAAAATGAAGTTGAATCAAAAGCTAAAGAAATTTCGCATTTAGAAAATCATAACCAAAATTTGCTTACTCAGATTAACTCAGATTAAAAAACTTAAAGATGATAAGAAATCATTGAATAACAAATTCGAAGAACTTATCGCAAAGAAGATCAAAATATTCATATGTATCAGTTCAAATTGAAGAAAAGGGAACAAACACAAATCCTGTTAATCTCACAATTCATACAAATCCAAATCCAATTGAAGTTAAGACATAATCAAATGTTGCAGTTCAAATAACATAAATTCCAACAGGAAATCCAACGGTCAACTTAACAACATCAATACTTTAAGTAAATTAAGAAATTTCCAAAAGCATGATGAGGGAAAATCAAGCACAAGAAATCCTTATCTACATCCTCATCATAAAAGAAGAGTGTTAATTTTTCTTAGGGCTATATTGTTCTTTGTTTTAGATAATTGAATTTTATCATTTACACATTGAATTCACCCCATGACATTATAACATCATTAAATCATATGCAATTATATAGAAATAAAAATATCATCAACAATGCAACAAAACATAAAGGAACAATATAAGAAAAGAATTCACACATAAAGACATCGGGATTGGTCGGAGACCAAGGAAAAACTCCACAAGGGGCAAAACCCTTTCAAATTCTTCTTCTTCTTAGATTGTCATTGAATGTTTAAGCAAAGAGAAAGTATAATAATTCAATTCTTTATCCACAAGACTATCTAGAAAAAATCAACCAAACAATATCTCAAAGATGAACCCAACAATAATGTTGATCAATATCATGATTTTGAAGCTTGTGGTCAACTATCATCATTTGCGGTCAACTATAAAAATAAAATCCTAACTGCCAGTCACACGGAAAGAGGGTATGTGTGTGCGGTTGAAACCCTCCGACCAAGTGCATAGGTTTTCATGTGTACGATTGTAGCCAAAAATCTCTTGTTTCAACCCTGCGGCTGAGAGCCAAAATCCTAATCACATGTGTGAGCTTCAAACCCTGCAATTTCGGAACTATGCGAACCAAACTCAAACCTGTGCGAGCCAAAACAAAGAAAGAATAATGATTGATGATGTCCAAATGATGGTCACTTGACTTATATTTATATCCATCCTAGGGTGACCAGTTCCTTTTTGGGTCGACCTGTCCTTTTGAGCGCATATGGGTTTTCATAATAAAAATATATGTTTCCTTAATCAAATTAAATTCTTCTAAGGGCTAGGAGGGGTCTTTCTTGATGAGGAATATTTTCCAAAGGAGGGAATTTGTCTCTGAGCTACCAGAATGAACACTCCCTCTCAACTAGGGAGAAATTACCGATTGCAACATATGTCCTATCAAACATATCTCATCATTAAATGTCATCACTATTTATTTCTGGTAGCATCAGATGCAATTTAAGTCTCAAATTTTACAAGGAGGCTTGGGCACATGTATTCCAAAGAACCCAGAAAGAGTTTTGGGAAATTTTGCCCAGAGACAATTTTATTAAAAATAATTAATTATTTTTAATGGGTTCCTAAGTCTAAACTTAGGAAATTGAAATAATTAATGGGTATTAATCTAGTTATGGGTGTAACTTCTGGAAGAAGACGAAGATCACGCAGAAATGATCTTAGCCATTGATTAGCTTCTAATATGGGCCATTGAATGTCAATGAGAAGATTATTTAAGGAGGCTTGAGGGTCATTTTGAAAACATACAAAAGTTGACCAGTGAGATCGAATTGTTAAAGCTAGAGCAACACGGTGATTTCGTGGTGATCACACAAAGAAGGGCAGAGATAGTTTTTACTTGGAGAATCTTCTCCTGAGCCAAGAATACGCAGTAGAGAAATAGAGAAAAATGCATAGGAGGTAGCGCAGTGCCCAGTGAGGGTGACGCAGAGCCACGAAGGGCTCACGCAGAGCAGAAGTCTGAAATTTCGCTGGGAGTTTGATGCTCTGAGCTGGGAGGGCTGAAATCGAGGCTCTTGAGAGCAAATCGATCCCGTAGAGGAAGTGACATGATTCCTCAGAGGCAGTGATGCAGGCCCACGCAGTGATTGTGTAGGGACAACGCAGAAGTAACTGGGGACTCGTTGTTTCAATCGCTGGATCAATCGGGATTTGCAGTATAGAGTGAGGTGATCTCACTAATTTCTTCTGTCGAGTGATATTCTCTCTCCTAGATATCCAACAAGGCATCTAGAGCTTGTATTCATATTTACTACTGCATAATAATAAAACCCTCAAAGTTATTTCACTGGTTTTCCCGCATTGGGTTTTTTTTGGGACATTTGTCCAAAAATAATAGTGTCATTTTGCTGTATCTACTTCATGTTTAGTTTCTTTTTTCCACTTATAAATTTAAATGGTGTAGGCTGCAATGTATGAATTTCAATGTTTGTTGTAGAAAATTGTAAATAACTTGTTCATGTAAATTGACAAGTAGGAGAAATATTATCAATCGCTGCAGTAGGAATTAGGGCATCCAAATTTTCACAATCACTACATATCTCGACTCATCTATGTTCATCTCTTCTTAATTACTCATTTTTCTTATGTTGCTATGCTCATCTATTGAACACTCTTGAATCTAAAATAAGAAGAATTTGACATCAGAGGGGAGTCCAAGCTACCACCCTCTATTCATCAGAGAACCCAACTCAATCCAGAACAACATCAGGGAGCTCTACTCAACCTGGAACTACATCGGGGAGCCCAACTCAACTCAGAAATAAATACAATGGACGAGATCAACCTACCCTAATGCGCAGGGATCACACTCTTATCCCAAAGTCGCTAACTTTAGGTGAGATCAACTTACCAAAGGTAAGGATTAAACTCTACCCTATTGTCCCTGATCATCCATCTTAACCCTAGTGAGTCTAATGGTAGAACGATTGCATCCACCAACTTGGGCAAGATCCACCTACTACAAGGGGTAGGGATCACACTCTATCCAAAGTCCCTCATCCCATTGGTCAGATGGGGAGGTTATTCCATAGAGTGGGAAGGACACTAACCGGGGCATACTCTGACTAGGGGAGATCTCATGTCTCTACATCCAATCAATCAAAGGTCTCCCACCCCCAAGGGCTCGCCAGCTCCATTCCTCACCATGGGAGCTCAATTAGATGGAAGAGCACTTGTCAGTGTTCTTGATCATCATGACCCTTACCCTGGAGGTCACATCCATCAATCCATGCTGCTCTTTCTAAAGATCATAGACGTATCAAAGTGCTTGTATTCGGTACTATATTAAACAACACATTGATGCAGTTCTTTCAAACAATAATCCTTTGTTTTCCTATTCATGTAGGACATCAAATCAAATACTATGTTAGAGCTAATACATATCATAAAAATATACCTTATTCATCTTACCTCTCATGGAGGAAGCAATCATAAGCCTAAGCTTCTCTCATATATCAGAATTGTCTTAATCTGTGAAGATATCTCTATCCCAACTATATACACGTGATTCTTTTCCAATCAGATCCTAATCTTGTTGTCGCAATATATCACTGCCATATCCAAAACCTACTTAAACAACTCTCCAAAGAGCTTCCTTAACCAAATTGTCTTGTAGATACTCAACCTCGGCCATGCTTAAAGCTACAAAATTCTATTTCCTACTCATCCAAGATGTCATGACAGATCCCAAACTAAAGCAACACCCGAATGTGCTCTTCCTATCAATAATGCTTTCGAGTCTAGTCAACATTAGTGTATCCATGTAGTCATACATCTCTGGAAGTATATATCAGAACAATACTGATCATCCCATGCAAATATCTCAAAATGTGTTTAGCGGCAAACCAATGTGTATAAATCGACTCAATCATGAAATGAATCAGGTTGTTCTCTGCAAAACATATATCTAGATGGGTATTACAAGGAACATCAATGCCTTAATCAACTGTCGGTTGCCAAGTTAGGTTCAACAATATCTCTGCATAACTTCTTGAAATTCAATTCCATCAGGGTGTCCAAGGATTTGCATTCCATCATGCTAAATAACTTTACGACCTATTTTCCTTTTCCAAACTTCTATTCCCATAAAGTAGTGCATCATGCCAAGAATCATCATCTTAAACTTCAAAGGCCAACTCCCTCTTACTTTGAATATCAAAGGCTCATTATGTGTCATGAATAGATCATCAACATATAAAACTAAAACCGAAGGCATACCTTAGACCATATTGAAGTAGAGGTTCAGATCGAGACATCTTCTAGGCTTCATCAAGTAACTATTAATGTGAATATACCAAGCTCAGGGAGCTTGCTTCAAATCGTACAATGCTTTCTATAAACATAATACTAATCAAACCAATATACTTAGCCTTCAACAAATTTATATTGTGTAATTAAATCAACCTAGTATATTAGAGCAAATATCAAAGTCATCAATCTCCTTGTTAAACTTTTCAATTTGAGTCCCCAAGTAGAGCTCACATTCAAGTATTAGGTTACAACCTTATCTATTTGTCCTATCAACGACTATCATTTACCAAGCAATATCAATCCAAACTTCATCAAGCCATCCACATGATCATAATATGAAATATTTCTTTCACTAAATGTAAATGTATACACCGAGGACAAGTCATGCAAGTTTCTGCCATTCATAAAATCACTGCATATTGAATCACAATCATTTATACTTCAACCAATATGCCAAATGCCACTGATTCTAATACAAAATCAAGATTGAATACTAATATTAATCACTGAGAGTCACTATGTGTATATTGTGACACCTCATCAAGGAAAATCACTATTGTCAAGTACCAAATCTGATCAAAACCCTAACTTCTCAGAAGAAGGAAAATTGGTTCAATATTCAGGCCATTTGAAACAATAAAGCAAAAAATGAAATCAATTAAGGATAACATTTATCAAAATCATTTAAAGGGAGTCTACAAGATTAATTGTTCTTGTGAAAAAATCTACATTGGTGAAACCGAAAGATCATTCAAAACAAGAATTAAGGAGCATTGTGTCGACATTAGAAATCAAAGATCTCGCACATCTGTTATCTCAGAACATGCCTTTCACACTAAACATCACATATGCCTAGAGGACACTACTACCATTGCTAAGGAAGATCACTAGTTTAAAAGAAGACATAGAGAGGCTTTAGAGATTTCGAGACATCTTAACAACCTCAATTGGGATGGAGGTCTTGAGGTGAGTAGGAGTTGGGTCCCTGTGCTCTCTCATCTTTAAGGTTTGTTCCCTCCCGTTACTAACATTATATTAATTAAGTTAGGATTAACTAACTAATACAATATATTAATTGACTAAATAACCAATTAACTAATTAACTATATTAATTAATTAATTAAGTAACAATATGAATTAATTAATTAAGAAACAATACTAATTAATTAATTGAGTAATGATTTTTTTTTGCGCGTGGTTCATGGACACCTTCGGTCAACAGGTGGCGCTACGTCCACTGGAAAAATCTGGGCTTGACACCACGTGGCCTACTGCAAGACCTGACCCTAAGAGCTTTCGGGAATTGATCCTGTGACCTCCCATCTGGCGAGGCCTCGTCTTGAACGATTGGGCTAACCCTTGGGGCTGTTTTAATTAAGTAATGATATTATTTTATTAATTTAGTAATTAACATTATTGGTTAATTAATTATTTAATTATCAATATTAATTGATTAATTAATTAATGATATTAATTAATTAACCCTAATATATTAATTAATTCTAATTAATTGATATTAATACTATATTAATCTTCTAATATTAATGATTATTCTACTATTTTTAATTATTAATCAATTATTAATAATATTAATTAATTAAATTATTAATTATTTCATATTAATTTATTATTAAACATTACTAATCTACTAATGTTTAATAACAATTAATTGTTAATAAATTACCTCAAATATATTGATTAATTCTAATTTATTAACTTATAGGAGCTAATGTCGACCTTTTTCTTCCTTTTTTTTTATCTATTTATTTATGCATCTTCACTAATCCTTTCTCTCATCAATATTTCTCCTAATGACGGGTCCTAGTTTGGAGTCAAAACATTGAGTAAAAATGAATATTGTGGGTAAATATCCGGAGACTTATTCCTCAAATTAAAACCCAAACTTATTGTCACTATGAATTCAAACTATCCATAAGCCAAAACATATCTATTAATTGTCAAGCATCATGTCAAAATTCAATACTGCACATCTATATTTAGTTTAAGCCAATAAGTCAAATCTTATCAAATCCTTGCAACTGTTATCAAATATTGTTGTATACTAGCTCCAATTATCAAATCTAGACAAATAACATATTGATATGCATGTTCTAGTCCCCTGCAAACACAAGATTAGTCAAGATATTCACATTCTCTATAATAAGTCAAACATTATGTAGATCTCATTGTTCCTCAAACTTCCCTGCTCATAAAACTCTCTATCATCTTCTCCATATCTGTAGGTTTGTCATACTCCAAGTGCGCTCCTAGTTTCATGGATAAAGTTTTGGTTTTTGTATCCTACATGCTCATGTGCACCCATAGGCCTTCTTTTGTGCGGTTGGAAGGCCTATAGCCACACTCTTAATCCTTTCTCCTAGTGTTTGGGGCTTGGACTAGGATAAACCTTCTCTGCCCAGATTAGAACTTTCCAAAACATTTTCAACAACATCATATGGTTATTCATGTCCAGGATCCTTCCTTCAATAGTGAAGTGTCTTCTATTCATTTTTTGCAAATAATAATAGGTGTTGGGATCTTATTCTCTATATGGGAATCCACCTTAATCAACATTAATTAAGGCAATAACCCGTCTAAAATAATATTGTTATGCATCAACAAAATTGTTAGATCATGGAGTAAAAATATATCAAGTTCTAACACATATATTCATCATAATCATAACAAATCATCATCAACTGCTTCATTGTGACATATGGACTTGACATCAAACATTTATCAAAGGTTAATGTCATATAATTAGGGCAACTGACAAGTGTATACTCATACTATAAGAATTATAATCACAACGTCCTTTCTTTATCATAATTCTCAACCATCAAGACATGACATCGAATTTTACTACACTATCAAATTTACTAATATTATCAATAAGAGGATCCTGAGTATCAATCTCATTGTTACGTTTTTATCATCAAGGTTACCATGCTTATCACAAGTATTATCACTAGTATCATATATCAAAATCAATGTATCTAGCCTCCTTCAAGAAATTCATCATGTCTAAAATGTAAAATGCTTGTCAAATATCAAGAGTACAAATATATCACATATGTCATAAATCAAACTTACTTTCATATGTATGCATGATTCACTTATGAAGGTGATATCCCCATCATACCTTATGGATTAACTTGCCTTCCAATCTTTCAGCTAAATTATAACACTGAAATAATACACTGTACATATCTCGTAGTATTCAGAAACCTTTGCAACTTGTAGCTCTTATTTGTTATTGGCAGTTGAAGCACTTTCACTTTGTAATTTTCAGATGTTACTTCAAAAAAATTCCAAAGACTTTCATCAAGTACCTCTTTCCTTTTCCAGCATCAACACTTCTCTTCCTCCACTAGCTTTCTTTTCTTGCAATTAAATGATCCTCAAGTAGAATCTAATTATCACATCTCATCTAGAAGTTAGAAGTATTCACATACTAAAATATACAATAACCAATAATCAAATCAACAAACCTAAACAAGAATAGAGTCGCAAAGAAGTAATATAAATGTAAAAGGTACTTATCTTTAACGAGAGGTGATCATCTCCTTCTTGAACCAGCCTTCAAGAGTCATTATTGCCTATTATCCGTAATGTTGTCTTCAATATATCCAATTGTATTCATAAAAAAGTAGTCCTAAATTACATTAGCTCAACTAGGGGTTATACTAAATCTGACACCAGGGCTAGAACAACTCCTTATTGATCATGTTAGGGGTTCAACATCACAAAACTCAAACCTTTATCATATTTCAAGGTTTCTTCCAAACCTTAATCTCATTAAATCCATCAAACCAAATTACCTAGGGTTTCCTTCAAACCCTAGTATTCTTTTAGGTCTCCTCCATCTTCTCTTGCTTTAATCAATGATGTCTTCATAGGGGTGATCTTCAATGACTTTTCTTCAACCCATCTCTGATACCATGTTAATTTTTCTTAGGATTATATTTTTCTTTGCTTTAGATAATTACATTTTGTCATTTACACATTGAATTCACCCCACAGCATTATAATATCATTACATCATATGCAATTATGTAGAAAGAACAATATCATCAACAATGCAACAAAACATAAAGGAACAATAGAAGAAAAGAATTCTCACATAAAGACGCTAGGATTGGTCAAAGACCAAGGGAAAACCATTTCAAAGTCCTCTTCTTATTAGATTATCATTTAATGTTTCAACAAAGAGAGAGTACAATAATCCAATTCTTTATCCACAAGACTATCGAGAAAAAATCAATCAAACAATATCTCAAAAATGAACCCAACAATAATGTTGATCAATATCATGATTTAGAAGCCTGTGGTCAATTGTCATCATTTGTGGTCAACTGTCATCATCTGCGGTCAACTGTCATGCTCTGCAGTCAATTGTAAAAATAAAATCCTATTTTCCAGCTGCACAGACAAAGTGTATGTGTGTGCGGCTAAAACCCTCCAACTGCAGGCATAGGCTTACGTGCATGCAGTTGCAATAAAAAATCTCTTGTGGTAACCCTGCGACTGAGAACCAAAACCCTAATCACATGTTCTAGCTTCAAACCCTACAATTTCAAACTTGTGCGAAGCAACTTCCATGAACCAACCTCTGACCTGTGCAAGCCAAATCAAAGAAAGAAAAATGGTCGATGATGTCCAAATGAGGGTCACTTGAATCACATTTATAGCAATCCAAGGGTGACCAATTCCTTTTTGGGTCAACCTGTCCTTTTGCACACATGTGGGTTTGCATATTAAAAATATACTTTTCCTTAATCAAATTAAATTCTTCAAAGTGCTAGGAGGGGCCTTTCTTGATGAGGAAGATTTTCCAAAGGAGAGAATTTGTACTTAAGCTACCAAAATTAACACAAAGATCATAATCAATCAACTTGTCAAACATTATAAAGAAAAGAAACAATGGACTTATGTTCTGAAGACTAATGGTATCAGCATGATTTAGTATTATAACAAAAATTCATCTGAAGTATCTAATAACTGCAAGATTTGACAGAAAATTGATTTAGGATGGTCAGATCCGTTACTAGTTTGACAATTTTGTTTATCGCTCAAAGGATCCTATCATTTTGTATCATAAAAGATGACAACTTGAAAATTTTCAAAATATGTGAATAGATTACAAGACAAAGAAACAAATGACACGTCTTTCAACAATAAGGTTTAAAGACAAGGATTTTCTAAAGGGAAAGGCAATGTTATGAATATAATATAGAAAAATAATATAAATAATAATGATCATAATAATAATTATTTATTGAAGAGACATGTCCCAAAGCACATGACTGCTCATGAAGGGGCACCTTGCCTATTGTTGAAAATAGCAACAAGAAAGGCTAAAAATAGAAATGCTATAAATAGCTTTGCTATAGATAGCATTTCACGCTATATTCCAATTTTAATTTGTCCTTGAATTAAAATTGAGAATTAAAATTCGAATTTAGTCTCACCAGCTGTTTGAAAAATAATTAATTAATTCATCTTGAGTTAATTAGTTGGTGAAATTCAAACATAAAGTCTTTATGAAGTCATGCAACAATTATCCCTTTGATTGAGGAAGTTGTCCCTTAATTAAGGAGATAAGGATGAGTTGTATTTGAGTTGTAATTAGTTAGCTCAGTTAACTGAGTTAAGTCCAGTTAAATTAGTTCCAAACAGTTTATGGAACTAATTGTGAGTTTAGTCAGTTAATGCATGCATGCATGCAACTAGTGTTCTCGAGATAACTGAATATTCTCTCATAAATAACTCATGCATGTCAATTCAAACAAAGACCGAGTTGAGATTAAAGGCAGGGACAATGTACTATCAGTTGCAAGAATATTCCCATGAGGAAATATCTTGCATGTAGAAGGAATTCATTCCTTGAGGATTGCGCAGTTTCTACAGAGGTTAGAGCAGTGTGTGAGGTGAGATTATACAGGATATAGCTGGAGGACCCACGGAAAATTGTGCAAGGAAATAGGAGGCTTAGAGGACAGAGGAGAAGGCATATGTGTTGTCTATTCTGTCTATGAGCAGTAGTGAGGGATTGTACTGAGAGCTGGATAGCTTGACAGCTAAAGCTTTGTGTAATCCTGAGATATTTCCACTTGTATGATAATACAGATAGCGGAGTTTTTAGCTGAGACTTTCCCCAGAGTATTCTTCTATGTTTCATGTGTGATTGATTCTTCTTCTCTGTTATATGTGTTCTGTTTGATCTTGCTCAAAATCGATTAATCTTCTGCAAGTTTGATTGTAGAAGTAGATTAAGTATTTTGCTTTAGTGCATTGCATAATCAGTTTAATCTACAGTGAGAATTTCTACACCTATAAATAAGTAGGACCCTCGTTTTTAACCAACCATATTCTTCATCCATACATTCATACAATATGTTCTTTATTACTAAAATGGATTCTTTTATTGTATTCCAAATATCTTGGACTATTTGACAGCATAAACAAACTTTGACATTACAGAGACAATGCTTCAAAAACAGATTCCATAGATTGGTCTAAGATAGGAATTCCCCCTTCAAGATGTGGAATCTCATTATCAAACTCATGATATGTTTTTGCACGACTAAATATATCCAAATGATCAAGCTACCACTCAAAAATATTGTCAGTCTTGAATATTTAAGAAAAACCACATCTCTAGACAATATAAACTTCGTGTTTACCTAATTGTAGAGACAATATGTTGGAAGTATTTGAATATCCCAAGAAGATGCATGATCTAGATCTCTCAACTATCGGAATTAACCAAGAACTTTTACTTATGTGATGTTAGCAGAATTGCATATCTTCATTTTCTTCATTTGTCATAGTAGAGCTTTTTGGTTTCTTACTAGGAGTATACATTTTTTTTTCGAGGCATATTGGAACCAAATAATGATATCTTTGCTTTACTATGCCCTTTGAATTACTTCAGGCTGATTTTTCAAACAAAAGTTATGCAAATTTAAAAAATACACACTTTTTTCTTGCTTTTTGGAGTTTGATCTTGAAACTGTTGTATCTTTGTAATTTCAACCTTCGAGGATCTGAAATTTCATCTTGTGGTAACCCTATGTGTCCTCTTTCCAAAACCTCTAGTTAAACCAAGATTGGATTCTTCAATATAAGGTTAGGCTAATTTTCCCAAGATGACCTATTTATGGACTGGTTCAATAGAGCGTAATTATACAGAATGCCATATGTCACTGTTTCAGCCTTCGGCCCTGAAAATTATAACCAAGAAAGTAAAGTCAATGCAATTCCAGTTTACTTTTACAAAATTTAATTCGGATGTTTGAAATGAAAGTTATGATGATTTTCCTTGAAACCCCTGTTGGAGACAAAATTCAAAAGCATACAAAACCCCTAACTTCCTTGAATAATATCTCTGAGAATATAGTGAGCAAATCTCTAAAATTTTTACATGATGTTCACAAATATTTTGGCTCTACGTGGTCACAATTTCAGCTTCTTAAGCATCACAAAACAAATAAATAAATAAAGTTATAGTGAAAATTCCAAGATGACATGTTTGAGGTAGCGAAACCCTAGGATCCAAAGCTATGATACCAAATGATATGTAACTAGATCACAAAAACAAAAGAAAAAACATATCAGTGACTTGAAAATAAGCCTCTTCAAGGGGGAAGCCTCCTTTTACATTACATAAATGAATAATTTTTGGATGATTCAAATGACAATACCTCCTTGGTATATATATAACAGTCAAAATGGTCACAATATAATTAGGGACTACATGAAAATAATAATGTAAGGACACAACAAAAAAAATAGTGGGCTTCTATGGGGCACAATGATAACAATATGGGGGCTACATGGGAACAAAAATAACAATATGGAGGTTACATGGGCACAAAAATAACAATATAGGTGCTACATTAGTATTATAGGGACCTAACACAACTCTTCCTTGTATTGGCAACAAAATGGATGAGCAGTGTAGATACTATCAGCATGAAATAGATGGATTTTCCACCAAAGCAACAAGATTCCTCCGGTGTCAACCAATAGGAGATCAACATAATACACCATACGCTCCACCATCT
Source organism: Pinus taeda (assembly GCA_000404065.3). Lineage (NCBI taxonomy): Eukaryota > Viridiplantae > Streptophyta > Pinopsida > Pinales > Pinaceae > Pinus > Pinus taeda. The sequence goes on along the minus strand of APFE031356332.1, from coordinate 78,334 downwards.
TGTGGCTCTCACTATCTATCGAACAACCAATGATTCAAATTCTTTTATGAATTCAAAGAGATGAGAGGTAAATCTCTTAAGGATGTACACAATTGCCAGGTAGCATATAATCCATGAACGGTCTTGGAGCAAACTATAATGACTCCCCTTGCCCTTGCATACAATGTACAACCTGTATGGTGCTCAAGAAAATGTGAACAAAGCGTGTGGTCTCTCTACAATGCCTAGGTGAATGCAGGAGCTCAACAAAGAAACTTAGACAATAATTGTTGAGGCAAGAATCTCAGTTCTTGTTCAGCAAATGACTTCAATGGTCTAATAGCTTAAAAAATAAATTAGAATATTCTTCAAGAATTGCAACGCTTAGGTAATGAAGCCCATATATTTCTATTCTATGGTATGGATTTCATATAAAGGCGGTATGTTTCACATTGATACCATCTCACTTACAACTCATGTAATGATTCATGACTCATGTAACATAGTCTTATGACTCAAGTAACACAACATTTCAAGAAGAGTATTTCAACAATTGAGAAGAGCGTTGACAAACCACACATCTTAGGGATGTTAGGAAGACCATGTCATGGATGGACATAAAAAATAGGTCAAGCATGAGTAGTAATTCTTACCCAATCGCTGAAGATTAGGTATTCAACAATTTTAATAGAGTGATAAAAATATTTCAATTATAATGTAAATGCTAATTTTTGTGTGTGTGTCTATATATGTGTATATAATTTTAAGATGTAATGAAAAATTATTAATTTAATCTTTGAATGATACAATTTAAAAATTTCTATGTATGGTTATATTGTTGTGTATAAAGAGAACTTGGTAATTGACAATATCTTCCACTCTTTCCATAAGTTTTTAGGTTCCCTTACACTAAAATAATACAAGATGTTAGCCAATTAAAAGCAATTTAAGATCATATTGGAAGGCAAAGAAGGTGGTTTCAACCCAAATCTATATCTAAAACATAAGCAATGTCCCATGCTAATCATCGAGGCTCTAGCAAAGGGATCATGTGCTTTCTTCAAGCACCCTACCTTAACCCCATTCATGTAGTTATGATATAAAACCCTTTTTGCAAAAACAAGAATCTTATCATAATAAACATTTAACGTTGGAGTATTACATTTTTCTGTTTATCCCATTGAAATGTAAGAGCATGAAATTAGTGTTTTTATTAGTGAAGATGAAACTTAGATGAAAGGTAGGGTGTAGGGTGAGTCATATTTGACCACTTTATTCATTTTATAGTAAAGATAAAACTTGGATTAAAGGTAAGGGTATGTCTATTCCTCTACTTTTTTTTATAAAGAATAAAGTAATTAAATGACATCCACTTAAATCAACTTGGTCTTTCAAACACTTTCCCTCACATGCACATGAATCTACACCCATTAATTGTATCACATTGAATGTGGTTTATCTTGATTGTTTTTTCTTTCATGTATACACAATGGGGAGTTTATTTATTGATTGGTTGTATGCGGCATGATTGTGGAATTGTGGCATAATAGGAAATGCAACAAGGCATTTCCTCCTTAAACCACATACTCTAAAGACGCTTCTATTTCCAGATCGACGAAGGAGGCATCCGCCAAGCTTACTAAGGGGTTAGACTAATTTTTTCAACAACATGTGAATGGTAAAGTGACAATGTGACACGAGTTTGTATTATTTATCGAGACCAAGAAAACTCTATGTCATGGGGTATTTATAGCCTACCCAAATGCACTTTGCATTGAAATTATGACACCTTGAAATCCCACAAAGGACCAAAAGACGTTGTGTAATATCCCTTTAGGAAACGTTTCCTTAGGGTTGAAAATAACACATGACAAAATTTGCATTCTAACTATCATCACAATATTCTTTAATTGTTTCTAAAAGAGATGACAGTCAATGCAACAAACAATGTAACCAATATTTGAGTCCACCAACAACTCATACAAACAAACCAATTCAATAGTTACAAGTCCATTAGCCCTGTTGACCTCTACCGGTCAACTACCCATGCAATACACCCCCTTTTTCTCCGCAAAAAGGGGCAGCACCTGATCAGCGTGTCCGTGCCATCCTGCAGTCATCAGCAGCTTAATCAAACTAATTGTAAACCCAGTATGCATGTATTAATTGTAAATAATCTTAGCAGATATGAGTCGTGTATGTGAATTGCCTAGGTGGACCTAACTTTCTTATGATGATCTATGTCCCGGAAGGTTTTTCGTCTCACCGATCCACGGATCGGCAGAGTTTTCCTTCAAACCTGACCCCAAAGCCGGGATAGATTTTGTCATTGGAATTTTAGAGAATCCTAGTGTGTTAGCCTGCTAGATTATAGTCGTGTCGCAGACCTGGGGTTTTGTGAGGGTCTATGTTAAAGGGGTTTTTCTCCCTTGAGATGTAAATTGTTAAAGTCATGATGTAATGTGTCCTGAGGGTTGAAAAATGTTTAAATCCCCTCATCAGTCCTAAGTCCTAGGTCCTAGGTGATGTTTCCAAAGGCTTAGTTCGTTGATCCATTTTAAAATGAATTAAGAAATTTAAAAAATGAATAAAAATAATAATAAAATAATAAAATAAATAATAAATAAAATAATAATAATAATAATAATAAATAATAATAATTATAATATAATATTAAAATAAAAAAATAAAAAATAATAAAAGTTTAAAAAAAAAAATAATTTTGAAAAAATAATAAAATAATAATATTTTAAATCGACGGATGAGATCAAGAGATGTCTTGATCCTAATCGACGGTCGAGATCATTTCAGCATGGATCACTCGAACTAGCCGTTGGGATCGTTTCCTTTATATAGGGTTTTAGGAGGTCATTTCAGATCATCTGATCTGTGAGTCTGTACTGAAAAAGCTCTCTTGTAATCTGATTTTCTGGTTAATAAAAAGACTTTGGGGTTCAAAACTGGCTGGTGTTACTCTCTGGAATTGCTGTGAGATTTCTGTTTTTTTTGCATATTTCAGTTTTCAACAGTTATTAACAGATGGTTTTCAAAGCATTGTGAGCACAGGTATCTTGCTCACATGCTAGGGTTGGAATGTTGTAGGGTTTCTGGAATAATGGCAGGTAGCTCCATTATTTCTTGAAATTTGGCAGCACTTCTTGCCCTCCTTGCTGATGTTTACTTGAGGTGTGCAGGAAACCCTTTAGGTGAAGGGCATTTGTGGGCGTTTGGGGAATTTCTGAGTTGAATCAGCCAACTCCCTCAGGCTTTTCTGTGCAGAGCCTAGCTGATTGTGCCCTGGGTTAATCTTTTAATTTTTTTTATTTCTCGTTTTACATTGAGAGGCTATCTTTATGTTCACAGTAAAGTTCAAATTTTTCTGATATGTTGAGAATATTACTGCAAATGATTGTTAAATTTGGCTGTCCAGAGCTGTAAATTTTGTGGATTATTTTTTTTGGAGCCTGGCAATAATACTTTATTGCTCAGATCCTTTTCATTCTGCCTGCAAAACAAATCAGGCATCAGATCAAATCGCTATTGGCAATCTCTCCGTCCGTCCCAGCTGCGCCGCAAGCCTGCAAATACGAATCTTAAAACTGATCATCATGGGTCCATGCATTATCTGTGGGTGAAAGTCACATTGTTCTGCACAGCAGGGAGATTTCGATTATTTCTTTTAAAATACGCTTTGATCTTGGTTCACACAGGTATTATATAGAAAAGCAAAATCGATTTTTGTTGACATGTGGATGGTCTGAAGGGTTCCGCTGTCCGTTCCAGTGTCCATTCTCCTCTGCCGGCACCTAAACCATTAAGCCCGTCTCTTTCACGCTTGCCTGCCGCTGCATCTCCTGGCTGCTGTTATAGCGCCTACCTATCTCCAGCACAAAGCTGCGTTTGATCTTTCCCTTGTCCGCTGCTAGACTCGTGTACCTGCAATCACCGCACACTGCAACCTCTGTCCGCAGTCAATCTGCGTTTATCTGCCTAGTGCGTCCGTCTCCGACTCAGCCTGTCCAAGCAGCGTGGTCTTTTGGTTGCTTGCTGCGTTCCTCTGCATACGCCATCAGACCGTCCTGCAAAAAACAATCAACATAAATCGATTTTCTATTCAGGTAATAAATAATAAAAAAAAAAGGGGTCGATTTTTGGGTTAGTTTTCAGTTTAGGGTCTAACTGTATGCGTGTTTAGCGTAGGCATATTTCTATTTTCGATTTTGATCTATGCATGTTTAATAATCCATAGGATAGGCTTGGTAAAATTACAAAATCGATTTTGGTTTAGTGTAGTTGTATTTTGATTTTATTTTGATAGCGTAGGTTTATTTTTTTTTTTTGGTTGGTTTTGTTTTGATAATTTCATTTTTAGTTTCATTTTTATATTTATATATATGTTATAGTTTTGTTGTTTTTTAGTTTGTAGTTTAGTATATGTGTAGCTTTAAGTTTAGTCTTAGTTTAGGATTATTTTAATTTGATTTGATTTTATTTTTATTAAAATAAAAATAAATACAAAAAAATAAAAATAAAAATAAAAAATTTAAAGTTAGGGTTTTAATTTCTTTATTTAGTTTAATTTTAGTTTTAGTTTTTTTTTTTTTTTTTTTTTAAATTTTGTGTTTAAATTTAGATTTAATTTTTTTATTTTAAAATAAAAAAATTTAAAAAATAATAAAAATAAATAAAAATAAAAATAAAATAAAAATAAAAATTAGGGTTTGATTATTTTTATTTTTTATTTTTTAGGATTAAAATTTGTTTTATATAAAAAAAAAAAAATAAAAAAATAAAAAATATCAAATCAAATAAAATTTTTCTTTTTTTGGGCTTAGGATTAAATTTTTAATTTTGTTAAAATTTTGTCATCGTGGAAAATAATTTTTGCCAGATCTCAGTAATTTTCATGCCTTATCTTTCATGCTGAGATCTGAGCTTTCAAGTCGAGATGCGAAATTGATATCTGGATATTAAATGATCATTGTTAAACTTTTAAGTAATCATCAAGGCACTGGTCTGTTAACTGATCAAATCGTTCTTTAGTGCTTATCTTAAATCGCGTCTCGTGTCTCCCAACCAACTGGTCGGCAGTTGGTCGTCATCTCCTTACAGGGTCTACCCCCCTTAGCCGCGGGAGACAGGCTTAAACGGAGGGATCGGGGATCAAAGTGACAGCCCCCGGTCTGAGCGTTGTCGTGTCAATCTGCGCGACAACAAAACCCATGCCTCAAGAATGACAATAATAATTTTATTTTTTGCTTTACATCAAATACATAAAATTGTGATTACATATGTCATTATGAAGACCGAAGCTAGTTACATATTTCAACACTCCCTCTTAATTAGGGAGGTATTCATAATCCATACATGGTACTTGGACATTCTCAAGCTCAAGAATTCTCATAAGAAGAGTTGGATTGGTAAGCCATCTCATAAGCTATCTTATCAGCTTATACGAGAGCATCTTATCATATCAACCAACATTGTCACATAGCAAGGCCTTGACTAACAACTCTATCTTTCCATAAGATCAGAGCACAATGTTGGCGAGACCAATGACTGATAAACACCATCATCATTGTCTCTCAAGGCACATACTCCACTTGAGTGTTCACACGGTATGTCCTTTTAGGACAATTCCTATCTTGGAATAACAATTCCTCAAGGAATTTCCTCTTTGACTACTCTTACCTATTGGATGCCCTACCACATCCTCAAAGAGTATCAAAATCAATCTCAGATGCTTGCCCAATCCTCCATTCTTTCTTCATAACATGAAGACAAAAATGATGTGTCTATCTCTCCCTCTCAACTAGGGAAGATAATGCTCATTCCTATAGAAGGAATATACCAAGCTCCCTCTTACCCAAGGACTTGTCTAAGCTCCCTCTTGACTAGGGACTTGTTTCCAACAACAACTCTTTGCTCTTTGGTGGAGATCATGGTACTATCAGCTGCTTGCAAGGCTCCTTTCAATGTCATGAACTTCAATTTCTTCATCATGGAGCCCTCATCTTCTAGATTTTCTTCATAGGGCATCGACCATCCATCACTTTCCTTCAACGAAGTATAGGGTTGAGCCAATGGTCATGTCATCCTTCTCATCGGAAAGTGATCTTCTAGTCCACATCTGCTTTTCCTTTGCACAACTACCTTTTCCAAGTCATGCCTCTTTCAGGATCTTCTTATCCAATCTCATGAGTGTCATTCAAAAATCAAAATGAACATCAAATCAAAGTTACCTTTTTATGATGGCCTTATGACATCCGCTTCTTGCAACATCAACATCCTACACATGTATGAATCCATCTCCAAAACATATATTACCAAGGTTTTTCTTTTCCACCTTACCCGTTAAGGTCTTCATACCTTCTTTTTCCATGGAGATGTGATACTGATTCTTCTAATTATCGGATATTGATCACATATCTCATCTTACAGGACTATATTTGCATCCTTACCAACTCTTCTTCCTTTCTTCACATATTGCTTTCCCACGAACTTCTATACATAGTTCCTTCATCTTGTCAACCACCTCATATTCCATATGAGGTCATATTATGTTGATTTCACATCAATATGTGAACTAGTTCAAGGTATATGCCTTCATGCATCTTTTCCAAAGGAAGAGATCCTTCTTTTTCGATCATGCTCATGAGATAGAGCATTCACCCATGCTAACTATCCTTTCAAGCTTCTATAATGATGTCAAGAGCTCTTGCTTCAACTGTATGCTTCTAATATGATGCCATCTTCTAATATCATGCATTCTATCATACTTACAATGCTTCCTACCATGATAGCTATCTAAAACTGAAAAGAACTAAGTGAAGGAGATAATCTCAGTCATAGTAGAGATCTTTTACTTCCTCCTTTGATTTCTTCTTCTCAGGTTCTTACACTTCTTTGGTGACATGGGCTTCATTCCTTTCTTTCCTTTTCTTTTTGTCCTTCTTGAGTTTAGGACAATCTCTCTTGAAATGCCCATATTCTTGACAACCATAGAATTGGATCTTTGACATATTGATCTTTTTTCTTTTCTGAGGACCAAACTTCCCAAATTTTCCCTCCTAGCCTTGGCAGTAAATGCTTGAACTTGTTCATTTGACCCCACATCACTTTTTGCTCTCAACCTAGTTTCTTCAATCTTACACAATGACCAAAGTTCACTGCATGGGGTGGCTTGTTTCTTTCCATAGATACTTGATACAATGTTGCCCCATTCATTAGGTAGTGCATCGAGCACAACTATGGTCATTTCATAATCGGACATTGTTTCCCCTAACTCTTGTAGTTGGTCTCTTATTTGTGACACCCTCATCAGATATGAGGCTATCCCTTCTTCTTTTGATACCTTCATCTTGTATAGCTCAGTTCTTAAAGATGTCACTTCTCCTGCAATACTTACGGAGAATAATACTACCAACTTATCATAGATTTCTTTTGAATTTTCCAACTTTACCACATAAGGGATGAGGGGATTGATTCTATAAGGATTCTTTGAGTCCTTATTTCCCATTTCATATATTTTGCTAGAGCTTGAGCTTCTTCTTTTGGTGGTTTGACGATTTAACCCTTAACATGTCCAATAACTTCATTCTCTATGAGGATCAAATCTGTCCTCTTCTTCCTTGCAATGAAATTTGATGACCCAACTAGTTTGTTTCTCTCCTTACAGAATGAAGTCATTTTGATAGTAGATTCAGACATAGATATAAAGATACTTACTTGTCTGGTGAAGATGCTCCTTTGATGATGATATCTTCAACTTGAAGTCTTTTTGATTTTGATGATAATGTTTGCTTTCTTGAAGATGACAATACTTCTTCTTCTAGAGATGTCTTTCTTCAAATAGGTTAGAGATGTGATCCTTGCTTCAATGCGAGGGAGTTCACCTTGATGTCTTAGATGATAGTTGCAACACTTCTTCTTACTTGGATGATAATGTAGAATGTGGAGGCTCCCAAGATGCTTTAAATGTAGAGTCCTACTTTCTTAGAGTGGAGGTAGGGTCATTGAGGTCTTCTTCTCCTTAAATTGTGATGATGCGATCCTTGTGATGTGATGAAAGTTCCTCCTTGATGTTCCTTAGTTTGCTTGGCCCTTGTGTATCCTGCTTCAATTGGATGATCTTTTCCTTAAGCTGACTTTCCTTGTCTTGTCACCTTAGCTATGATACCATGTTGAGAAATCTAGGGGCAACTAAATTAAGTGATTTCTCTTACTTTGATAACTGCTTGTGATGTATTTTTACGTAACTTGATTATCTTTTTCTTTCACTTGATTATCATTAGTGTTTTCTATCATCAAACAACTACCAACAATGAAGATTAACGAGACAATAGGACATAAGACATAGGCTATCAGCCAGGGCCAAAACCTCTCCTCTTGAGAGGAAAACCCACAAGAACTCCGCTTCTTATAGAACTTTAAATGACGAATTTCAAGACCTAGAACCCTTGTCAAATTCCCCTCCAAGACCAAGTCAATCCTTCTTCTAGCAACTTCGACCTCAACAACTTCTGCAAATTCGATCCCCAACAACTTTTATAGCAACTTCGACCCCCAACAATTTCCCAACAGTTTCTTTTGCAACTTCGACCCCCAACAGTGTCCCAATAGTTTCTTTTGCAACTTCGACCCCCAACAGTGTCCCAACAGTTTCTTTTGCAACTTTGACCCCCAATAGATTCTTTTGCAAAGGCCCTAGCTTTTGCATGTGTGGAGAAGATGGTGTTTCTTCCTCTTTTCTTCTTCGCTTGAGATTGTCCTTTCTTCTTAGAAACTCGACTTGCAAAGTATGTTACTTGGAGCCCTAAACTTGACTTCTGCAATTCGATCTTTAACTGTTACAATAAATGCCCTAATTATCTCACATGTGTGAAGGATAATAGCCCAAAGACAATCCTAGAACTTCACTTTCTCCTTCTCCTTCTTTGTTAGGTATTCGACTTCCTTTTTCGTCCTTTTTTCCTCTTAGATCGAACTTTTTGAGCGCTAATTGGATGGTCTTCAAATGAGGTCGAAGTCTTCTTATATATAAGCTTCTTTCTAGTTCAAATTGCTGCCTTTAGGCCGACTTGTCCACTTATGAAGGCCGACTTGTTCTTTTGATGATGATAGGGTTTTGGAGGGTCTATTTGACGCTTTTGACTTTACATAAATTTTTCTTTACAAGATGTAACATGCCAAAAAGGGTCTTCAATACATGACAATGACTCAATTGACTTGTAGACTCAATGACAAGCCCTTGAGCATGAAACCCATGCCTCAAGAATGACAATAATAATTTTATTTTTCTCTTTACATCAAATACATAAAATCATGATTACATGTCATTATGAAGACCGAACCTAGTTACATATTTCAACATTTCCTCCAAGTGGGTTTTCCCAGGGTAAATTTTGTGTTCTCTTTGTGCATGTGATCTCTACTGTTCTTATTGTTTTATAGTTGAATTTTTGAAGTGTAATTGCTTAATGATAAACTGAAATTGTTAAAAGAAGATCTATGTCATTTGAAGTAATTATCAGTATTTCATAAATTGTGCTTATATCTATTGCCCTTGAAAATCAGCAGGTCATAGTCTAACAAAAAGTCACTTTTAAATTATAAAGTGAGAAAACCCTCTAAAGTGACTTTATTAAAAAGTAAAAATGCGGCAATAGAGTCTAGTTATAAAAAAGGGAAACGAGGATTCTCTTCTCATTCTTGCATACGTTCGTTTTAAAAATAGATTTTTGGAGAGCTCTTGAGAAGAGACTCTAGGGTTTGGACACTTGAGAAGATACTCATTTTGGTTGCTGGTTTTAGTGTTGAAACTATATACCCTAGCTGGTATTTTAGTGGAATAACTCAAATTTTGACATTGGGCTTCATTGTTGAGAAAGACAAAGGTAGTGGTAGAAATGGAGTAAGTTTTAAAGGTGTTATCTTGAGAAGAGACTCTAGGGTTTGGACACTTGAGAAGAGACTCATTTCGGTTGCTGGTTTCAGTGTTAAAACTATACACCCTAGCTGGTATTTTAGTGGAATAACTCAACTTTCGACATTGGGCTTCATTGTTGAGAAAAACAAAGGCAGTGGTAGAAATGGAGTAAGTTTTAAAGGTGTTATTAGTTGATTTTATAACTCCATATTTGGTATTCCATATTCTCTTTACAAGTCGAGTTTCTGAGCTGCATTTGGATGGCCGAATTACTAGTGTTTGTTGGAGTTTGGGCTGAGTTTCACTAGTAAAAAGGGAGCCGAGTTAATCTTCTGGTGGGGGTTCGAATCTAAACCATTCAAGAGGTCAAGAGCCTCATCTCTATTCGCTGGAGGAGCTTTGTTAGTATAAAAGGGCCAAGTTTTGTTATCCCTCTCTGTGGATTGAATCACCATATATTCTTGGGCCGAGTTTAGCCGATGATATCTAGGTATTACTTCATAAACATCAAAAAGTTTTTGATGATATTCCTCCAAGTAGACCTCCAGATAGAGGGGTTTGATCATGCCATAGAATTGGAGGAAGGGGTTCAAGCAGTCAAAACCAACCCTTACCGCTACCCCAAGGTTTACAAGGATGAGATAAAAAGGGCCATCAAGGAGTTGTTAAGGCCGGGTCACATTCGTCCTAGTTCTAGTCCTTTTTCTTTTTCAATGGTGCTGGCCAAGAAGAAAGATGGCACATTGAGGATGCGTATCGATTCTCGGGCTCTTAATTAGAAAACAATAAAAAACTAGCATCCAATTCCAAGGATTGATGAGCTGATGGATGAATTGAGGGGAGCCAAATACTTCCTGAAGATAGATCTTCGCTTTGATTACCATCAGATCGAAGTTTGGGAACAAGATATCCCAAAGACAAATTTCCAGTGCCATTACGTGCATTGCCGGTTTTTAGTTATGAAATTTTGGCTAACCAATACCCCCTCTACATTTCAATCCTGTGTGAATCATGTATTCAATAAACAATTGCGGAAGTCTATTGGTTTTCTTCGATGACATACTCTTTTACAATGGGACTTGGGAGGATCATCTCAGACATTTGGACGAGGTTTTGGGAATTTTGAAGAATAATAGCTCTATGCAAAAGAGTCCAAATATGAGTTTGGTATGATTGAGTTGCTTTAATTGGGCATGTGATCGAGGGAAATAGGGTCTAGGTACACTAGGTGAAAATCAAGGCAATCATCGAGTGGCCTACCCCAAAGAATGTGACAGACCTGAAAAGCTTCCTAGGCCTCTGCACCTATTACAAGAATTTTATTAACGTGTTCTCACAACTAACACCACCTCTTACTGACCTCACTAAGAAGGGAGCTTTTAGTTGGATAGATGAGGCACATGCAACCTTTGAGAGGATGAAAGAAGTGATGAGTTCATGGCATGTGCTAGCTTTGCCAAACTTCACTCAACCATTTGTGCTTGAGTGTGATGCTTCAGGGATTGGGATAGGAGTCATATTGATGCAAAATAACCATCCCATTGCTTTTGATAGCTGCAAAATCAAGGAATATGAGGGACATTACTCGATATATGACAAGGAGATGTTGGCCATTATGCATGCATTGGCCAAATTCAGACAATACGTGGTGGGGAAGATATTTAAGGTGAAGACAGATCACAACAACTTAAGGTTCTTCATGGAGTAGAAAGGGTTGAGCGAGCAACAAAAAAAGTGGATCAACAAACCTCAAGCATATGATTTTGAGGTTATGTTAAGTGCACGGACAATGTGGTAGTCGATGCCCTTTCCAAAATGCCACTCACTTTGTCTCATTACAACTGACTGGGAATTGTTGGCGTTTCTAAGTCTCACAGTTAGAAACCCTCCATGCACTTTACTAATTTGTTCCTACCTACTTGTTCTGTTAATTAACAAGTTATTTACCATGTAAATACTGAAAATAAATACAAGTGCATGCTCAACACATTACATATCATCAACTGAAGAAAACAGAAACAAGCACACAAATGACACCATTATTTTTGGATTAATGTCCCTGGAAAAACCCAATGCGGGAAAATCGGTGCAGCTATCTGAGGGTTTTATTGTTAAACAACTATTTTCTGAGTACACTGGGTGCCAAACTGGCTAACCCGACACAGATAAAAAATCTGACAGCAATACCTCTCTTCGCAAACAAGTATTTGGAAAGCTTGCTCCACGAAATCCCTCTCCAGCATAATCTGAAGCCTAGCGTCAGCCTTGCTGGCCTCTGCGTCAGCCTACTAAGGCTCTGCGCAGCCTCTCTGGGTCTCTGCGTCACTCCTGCAGCCTCTGCGTGGATGACGCAGGCCCCTTCTAGCTCTACGCAGTCTCTACTGCCTTTGCATGGCTCCCACTGGCTCTGCGTTTGCCTCTCTCTGCTTCTACGCTAGTCTCTCGGTATTGTCCCTGCCTCTCTGTCTTGTACTCACTGCCCCTTGCTGCAACTGATCACTGATTCTATCTCTTTTAGCAAACCTCGCTCTAGAGAATAGAATGATTGATCACTCTAGTGTGTTCTCCAAGTGACCCTCAAGCCTCCTCTTATACTTTTCGCGTTGATAAATCAACGGCCGAGATTAAGTCCTAATCGACGGCTAAGATTAGATTTGGCTTGATCCATGTCTTTTGGACCATTCTAACATAGATTTGTATGAATTGACATTAATATTTTAATTTCCCTAAGTTTAGACTTAGGGATTCCATTAAAAATATTAATTATTTTAATATTTCCCTAATTGTTTAGAATCCGCCCAAACCCTTTCTGGGTATTGGAGATCTCATGTGCCCTAAGCTCTCCACCAAATTTCATGGCTAGAGAACATCCGATGCTATCGCAAATCAACAGGAATCCCTCCTGCTAGTTGGGTACTCCAAAAACAAGTTTGCTTGTGAGATCCTTGATGGGATGATATTGGATGACATGTGAATAAATTTCAACCCCCACTTCAGTTATCAATTTTCCTTATCACTCCATGCATTTAGTTTTAAATCCAAGCATGATAAAAATTCTAAAATCTGGAAATGACTAATTTTCTTGCTGCTCTCCTTCACTTCCTCACTGCTCAGAAATTTTCTCCTTGCTCTATCTTCTCTTTCTCTCAAATGTTCATGAAAGAATGAATTGATCTTTTCCTCTTTTTTTCTCTTTTTATTCTCTAAATGACCTTTTGAGTTACCCTAAGATCTAATCGCTGAGATTCGTTTAGATCTAGGGGTGAGAATAAATGTGCATTGAATTCTCACTTTCTATTTTTTAACTCACCCACTTAAATAAAGACCCACTTAGCTTTTTATTTCCATAGTCACTTTTTCACTTTCTAATTCTTCATTCACTTTAATAAAGTCACATTTAAAGTAGAATGTAACTTTACCACTTATAAAGTCACTTTAGGAGAAAAGTAAAAAATAAATTTGGACTCTTTTCCTTAGGCTAAAGATCAAAGCCTTAGGGAACCACTTGTCTTCTAGTACCCAAATTTTAACACTCCCTCTTATCGAGGAAAGTGTTCCTCACCACTCCCATCTTGTCTCTGAAGTATACATGCTTGCCCCGTGGTAAGGCTTTGGTGAAAATGTCCGCTACTTGCTCATTTGTAGAAATGTACTCAAGCTTGACAACTCCCTTTTGGACATACTCTCTAATGAAGTGATGCTTGATCTCAATGTATTTTGACTTGTCATGAAAATCTGGATTCTCCGTGAGTTTTATGCAACTCTGATTATTACAGTAAATTACTGAAGGCCTCAATGCCTGACCAAATAGACCAAGCAACATCTTGCGAAGCCATATGGCCTCACAACTAGCCAAACTAGCAGCCATATACTCTGCCTCAGTTGAGCTCAATGTAACTGACTGTTGTTTCCGGCTGATCCACGACACAATTGCCGAACCCAACCGAAAACAACACCTAGAAGTACTCTTACTATCTGAAGCACAACCTGCCCAATCTGAATCCGTGTACCTTGCCAGTCTCACTCCATCACCCTGTCTATAATCCAGACCAAAATCCATAGTCCCCTGCAAGTAACGAAGAATGTGTTTTGCAGCTACCCAGTGCACTCCCCTGGGCTCACACATGAATTGACTCATAGTGTTAACTGCAAAACATATATTTGGTCAAGTGTTGACCATATACATCAAACAACCAATCATCTGTCTGTATAGAGTAGGATCCACCATCTCGGAATCAGAAGCATGAAGCTTCTTCCAGTTAGTGATCATAGGTGTAGACATGGGTTTGCAGTTCTCCATGTGAAATCTGCGAAGAATATCCACAATGTACTTCTCTTGTCCTAGGAAGAAATGCCCCTCCTCCTGCCACACCTCCAATCCCAAAAAATAATGCATCAAGTCGATATCCTTCATCTCAAAATTTGAAGCAAGATCTCTCTTGCAGCCCTCAATGAGTCTCTCTGCACCAGTGATGATCAAGTCATCAACATACAACACCAGAATGAGAGGCTCCTCACCCACCACAATGAAGTATAGGTTTGGATCAGTCTCACTCTTTGTGAAACCCACCTACTGCAAGTATGTATCAATCCTCGAGTACCAAGCTCTAGGAGCTTGCTTCAGGCCATAGAGTGCCTTTTTCAATTTGCATACATGGGACTCCTTCCCATGCACCTCAAAGCCTTGCGGCTGCTCAATATAAACCTTCTCCTAAATGAAGCCATTGAGAAATGTGGTCTTCACATCCATTTGGTGGATCTTCCAACCCATCTCTGCTGCAATCGACATAATGGAGCGAATAGATGTATACCGAGCTATGGGAGCAAAGGTCTCCTCATAGTCAACTCCCTCTGCCTGTGAGAACCCTCTTGCCACAAATTGAGCCTTGAACTTCTCGATGCTGCCATCTGCAACATGCTTTATCTTGTAGAGCCACCTGGAAGTAACAACTGATTTACCTTCAGGCCTCGACACTACCTCCCAAACATCGTTCTTCATAATATAAGAATACTCCTCCATCATGGCCTCTCTCCAGACCTGCTGGCTGGCTACCTCCTCATAACTAGAAGGCTCAGAGTCAACAATGCTTGTCACCAATTCCATGTAACTACAGAACCGCTCAGGTGGTTTACTCTCTCTAACCTATCTCTTTGGCCTAGCAACTAATGTGGCCTCGCGCAAGGTATCTTGAAGCCACTTGGGCTTCCTCTTCCCTGAGCATACTTCTCCCACCGGAGTGAAAGAATCCTCATCATCATCAGAAGCCTGAATTCTTGAAGCCCTGTCAACTGACCTCGTGCCTGAACCTGTGCCTGTAGATGTTGAAGTACCGTGCGAATTGTCCATTAGTGGACTACGCTGTGAATTGCTTTGCGGACTGCCTTGCATGTTGCCCGAAGAACCACCCACCTGAATTTGGGAGCCGCTGCTCACTGATGGACTTGACGTTGTAATCGACGTACCTCCTGATCCTAGACCACTGGATCCCTGTGACTGACTCAGCTGCTTCTGAGGGTTTGGTGACTCTGGATACTTTAACTCCCATGACCTCTTGAAAGATCTCTCCTCCTCGAACTTCACATTCCGCCTGACAACCACTTTCCTCTGTGCAGGAATATAAATCCGATAAGCTTTCGAGGTCTCGCTATAACCCACAAAGATGCCCTTGTCTGCAGCGGGCTCTAGCTTGGTCCTGTTCTCCTTGGGGACATAGGAATATGTAAGGCACCCAAAGATACGAAAGTGCCCAACATCAGGCTTCTTCCCAGAAAAAGCCTCCTCTGGAGTTACATTCCCCAAGGCATGATGTGGACACCTGTTTTGCAAATACACAGCAGTGTTGCAGGCCTCTGCCCACAAAAATAAAGGTAACCCATGATCATGAAGCATGGCTTTGGCAGCCCCTGCAATGTATCTGTTCTTCCTCTCTGCAACCCCATTCTGCTGGGGGTAGTAAGGAACTGTGAACTCCCTCCTAATGCCTGCCTCAGCACAAAAATCAATAAACTCACCAAGGGTATGCTCCCTCCATTGTCCGACTTGAGGACCTTGATCTTCCTACCTGTCTGGGTCTCCACAAGAGCTTTGAACTCTTGAAACCGCTTGAAGACCTCACTCTTGGTCTTCAAGAAATAAATCTAGGTCTTCCTAGAGTGGTCATCAATGAATAAAACATAGTACTCATAGCTACTCAATGATACATGAGACATCCGACCACTCACATCGGTATGTATCAAGTCAAAGATCTCGGTCGCTCTGCTGTCATTGCTGGGAAAAGGGGATCTGGCAAACTTCCCCATAGCATATCCTCTGCATACATCAAGGTGATCAGAACTGAAATCTGGGACACCAGTGGTGATCTCCTGCAATGTACTCAAGGCCCCATGATACATGTGCCCCATCTTGCGGTGCCTAATCTCACACAACTCTGAACTGCTAGATCTGCGGTCGGTTGTCTCGGGTGCTGCTACTTAGTGCCATCAGGGGCTGGAATGAGAACTTGTACACCTTGGCATGGCGCACACCAATCTCTCTAGCTGAAGAAGCTGGAGTTCCCCTAGGATATACCTGCCCTCTCTTGAACAACACATCATATCCTCTATCCTCAAGTGCTGAGACGGATATCAGGTTCTTCTTCATTCCAGGCACATATAGAACATCTGACACTTTCAAGGGAGGTTTTGGTTCCCTATCAAATGTCAATGCCCCCACACCGACTGCTCTAATAATGTTGTCATCATTAAGTACTACCTCCATATCAGTATCACCCTCTGAAAGCTCCGAGAACTACTCTCTGACTCATGTCATGTGGCGGGAAGCGCCATTGTCAACATACCAAATGCTAGAAGATGCTCTGCTAGTAGCAGGGAATGCACACTTCCTCTGAACTTGTATGGCAGGTGATCCTGCACTAGTGGCCTCACAAGCTATGAACCCAAACTCCCGATCAAATCTCTCTGAGAAGCTCTCTATCTCTGTAGAAGGTGCCATGGGTTTGTCTTTCCCTTTCTTGTTCTTCTTCTCTGGACACACAACAACATAGTGTGCCAACTTTTGACAATTCCAATATTTGACTTTGTAATAGTCCTTCTCCTTGTTCTGCTGCTTGCCTTTACCTTTGCTTTTGCCTCCACTGTTGGAAGCTTGCTTCTTTGCTTTGCCCTTCTTGCCTCTTGCTAACAATGCCACATTGTCATCCTCCTCCACCTGTTTGGCTGCCCCAAGATGGTTCTTTCTGATCTCATTCTGAATGCAATCAACCCACAACTTCTTCCAATTGGGAAGGTTTTCCCAGGCAACAATGCCATCCACAAAATTCTCCGAAGTCTTGGGAAGACCATTCAAAGCAATCCTCACCAACTCAGTGGGTGCAATAATTTCACCTACGACTGCCAACTCATCTCTCACTGAAGTGATCTTTGTGAGGTATGCTGTAACACTGTCCGTCTTAGCCATTTTAATGGCCTTCAATTTCTCCTTTAGGACCATTTTTCTGTTTTCATTTGACCTCTAGTAAACACTGGTTAAGGCTGTCCACATCTCATGTGCGTAAGTCTTTCCTCTCACATGAGGAATGACATGGTCTATGATTCCTTCCAAAATCAATCTTTTTGCCTTATCATTCTTTTTGTTAAACTTTGCCAACTGTACAAGGTCGGCAGGTGCTACTACTGGGTTCTGTGTGGTATTTACCATAATGCCCCAGACTTCTGCTTCCTTAAAGATGCTTCGGATTCTCTCCTTCCATGCACTGTGGTTGTTTTGCCCATCCAACTTGTCTTCAACTCTCAAACCCAAAGACATGTTTCACTGTCCTACAAAATTGAAATTTTCAAATCTGTGGTAAAAGTTTCTGTTTTCTGTGTAAAAATCAGCTTGCAGTCCCAAACTGCACTTTTAAGCCAACCAACCTCTGATACCTTGAAGAAATTTCAACCCCCACTCCGGTTATCAGTTTTCCTTATCACTCCATGCATTTAGTTTTAAATCCAAGCATGATAAAAATTCTAAAATCTGGGAACGACAATAATTTTTTGAAAACACAAATTTAGAGATTTCACAACTGCTGAAATTGCAAAAATAGAACACAACAAAATTATGACAGCCACACACAGAAAATAACACAGTGATTTTTGGTCAATGTGACCCTGGAAAACCCCCTACAACTCTTGGGGAAAACCAGTTTGAGAGCTATTCTTTATTTTTGAAAATGCTTTTACAGACAAACTGAAATACATAGTAAAAATTCCAGCAACCACAAATTACAACTTATCTCGATTTCCGTGCTTGAACTCCACCTTGAAAATCATGCCAATCAGCAAACAACCAAAACAGAATTTTTACAGCAATAAAACAACATTAAATGCTATATGCCAGCGTTGAAAAATGTGCCCATAACTTGCTATTCCTCTTCCTCAATTTTTGTGCCTTTATCCTGTTGTACGATTTTTCCTTGGGATGCGTGCTAATAAACGCTGCTGCTCAAATTTGCTGAAATGTTTTCTTGCTGCTCTCCTTCACTTCCTCACTGCTCAGAAATTTTCTCCTTGCTCTCTCTTCTCTTTCTTTCAAATGTTCATGAAAGAATAAATTGGTCTTTTCCTCTTCTCTTCTCCTTTTATTCTCTAAATGACCTTTTGGGTTACCCTAAGATCTAATGGATGAGATTCATTTAGATCTAGGGATGAGAATAAATGTGCATTTAATTCTCACTTTCTATTTTTTAACTCACCCACTTAAATAAAGATCCACTTAGCCTTTTATTTCCATAGTCACTTTTTCACTTTCTAATTCTTTATTCACTTTAATAAAGTCGCTTTCAAAGTAGAATGTAACTTTACCACTTATAAAGTCACTTTTGAATTAGAATGTTACTTTACCACTTATAAAGTCACTTTCAAATTAAATTGACTTACCACTTATAAAGTCACTTTTAAATTAAATTGACTTTGCCACTTATAAAGTCACTTTAGGAGAAAAGTAAAAAATAAATTTGGACACTTTTCCCTAGGCCAAAGATCAAAGCTTTAGGGAACCACTTGTCCTCTGGTATCAAAATTTTAACAACATGAACTGTGTCTTAGATGACATTATTTACTACAAGGGTAAGATCTACCTGGTACTAGAGTCCCAACTTAAGGAAAATATCATGCATGCAACACACAACGCACCACTAGTAGGGCACCATGGGTATTTGAAAACTTATAGATAGATTAGGGAGAGGTTCACACATAAAGGCCTCAAGACGGATGTGTTGAGATTTGTAGAGGAGTGCAACATCTACCAACAAAATAAAGTAGAGCATACTCATTCGACAAGGTTACTTTAGCCAGTTCCCATTCTAGAACAAAAATGGGAAAGTATTTCGATGGATTTCATTACAGGGCTACCTTAGGTGTAGGGGAAGGATTGCATTTATGTGGTGTTGATGATCCAGATTTAACAAGGACAGCAACAAATTACAGAGATAACCATAAACACAGAGATGCAGCGGAAATAATACTTCATTTCATTAATGTAAAATACTGAAATATACTTACAATGGAAATACACAAGCTAGGGCGATGGTAGCTTATCTCTGAGAAGAGATGTGGCGGCTACATGCCTTTGAACTGAACTACAATGAGGCTCAAGGGCCTTTTTATTATTGAACAATAAGAGCAAACCCTAAACAACCAAAACCCTAACCCAATGAGATGTAACACCAAGAGTTCATTGACCCTGTTGCGGTGAGTTGGACAACCAACTTCCCGGGATTGTGACTTGGTCATATTATCTCCGTTTGACGCGCATGATAGCCCATTGGAAAGATCTCTCTGAGGACTATGACGAAAAAGATGATTTTAGAGGTAGATTTCCAAAAATTGTCGTTTAGGGCCTCAAAACTGGTTCAGAAGTTTAGGACCCAAAAAAACGCTAAAAATAGTAAACTGTGCTACAATTAAGGAAACTGAAAAACTGAAAGAAGCAATGGTGGGGGTCCAAGTGGAATTGGCGGGTGGCCACCAATATCCACCTAGATCACTCCTCCCCCCTTAGGAAGCAATGGTCCCCATTGCATTGAATTCCTCCATGAGATGAGGAAACTTCTGCTAAACTTGGTCCCTGGTGAGCCACTTGCCTTGGTGAAGGAGTTGGCTTGCTTTGACAACTCGACACAGTTGGATATTCTGCTGGTGAGTGTGCTTGATCTGTGTCCATGATCTGATTAGTTGTAGCTTGTTCCATGCAATCTGGATTTAACTCTGTGGGTGTGAGCTGTTCTACAATGTCAGATGTGTCTAATAATGGTGGAAAGTATGGTCGAAGGCGGTCCACATTGAACACTGGGTGCAGGGCAAGGAATGGGGGAATGCTGAGCTCAAATGCATTGTCTCCCACAACCTTGGTAATGGTGTAAGGACCATATCGGAGTGGTCTGAGTTTCCAATAGGCTCTGGTAAGGTGTTCCTTTTGCAAATGCAACCAGACTTTGTCTCCCACCTGAAACTTGTGTGGCGCCCGATGTTGATCATGTCGCTGCTTGTACTTGGCATTTGATTTCTCCAGAATGTCATGGAACTGCTGGTGATATGTTGGATGTGCTCAATGAAGCTGTTTGCCTTATCTGTTTCGGATTGGACATGAGTTAAATCTGCATGAGTAGTTGCAAATGGTATGGTCACATCAATGGGACATAGTGGCTGGAATTCCAAGCCCACCTGAAAAGGGCTGTGGCTAGTCGAGCTGTGGAGAGCCCGGTTGTAGCTGCGCTGAACATAGGGGAGGCTCTCGTCCCATGTGCGTGGATGCTTTGAGTTGTACATGCGCAGAATGTTGTACGATCATCTTTTTTTGACCACCTCTGTTGGGCCATATTTTGAGGATGAAGGCTGTGGACTTAGTGAGTTTGGTGTCCAGCATCGACCAGAGACTGGACCAAAATGTACTGAGGAACCTGCTGTCCCGATCTGAGATGATAGACTGTGGGATCCCAAAGTGTACCCACACTCATTCAAAGAAGAGTTTAGTTGTGGCTTCGGCTGTGATATTCTTCTTGCAGGCCGCCATAATGGCCACTTTGAGAACTTGTCGACGACCACAAAAATATAGTCGTTTCCATGCTTAGTGGAAGGAAGGCCTGACATGTAATCCATGGCGATGGATTCCCAAGGTCGACTAGGGGTAGGAAATGGGGTATAGAGGCCTTGCTTCTTGATGGTCGGTTTGGCAATGACGCAGGTAGTGCATGATCTGATGTACTTCCCGACATTTTGTCGAAGATTCGGCCAATAGAAATACTTCTGTAGTACTACCATTGTTTTCTCGACCCCGAAATGCCCAGTAGCCCGACTGTAGTGTGCTTCCCAAATCATCTTGGCACGCTCGCTTGAAGGAACACAAAGGTGACATAGGTGGCATAACAGGGCATCCTAGAGGTGAAAATCTGGAACATGCTGACCCTCCAAGAGTGTCTGGTATGTGTGGCCGAATTTAGGGTTGCTTTTGTAGAGAAGTGGCCAATCAGAAGTCTCGTGCCCACAAGAGTTGAGCACGGTGGTTAACGCCATGATCGGTGGTTGACTGAGGCAATCTACAACATTATTGGTGCTGTCCTTCTTATACTTGATATTCAAATGGAACTGTTGCAGGTATGTGGACCACTTCTGATGGCGATCATTCTGCAATTTCCCTTGGGTTTGTATGAACTACAGGGGTTGGTGGTCTGTGTGGATGACCGTTTCCTTCCCCAAAATGTAATGCTTCCATTGTCGGCAGGCCTGTACAATGGAATACATCTCCTTATCATAAGTGGGGTACTTACGGACTGTGTCTGAAAGTGTTTCACTGTGATATGCCACTGGATGTCCGTGTTGAGTAAGGACTGCCCCAACAGCATAGTCAAAGGCATCTGTCTCGACCTCAAATGGTTGTTGTAAATCTGGTAACGCGAGCACTGGTGCCGTGCAGAGGCGATCCTTCAACTCCCTGAATGCCTTCTGTTAAGATTCAGACCAAAAGAATTTTGCTTTCGCCCCGCCCTTGGTGACTTGACTCAAGGGCCACGAAATATGAGAAAACCCCAACACAAACCTGCGGTAGAGGTTGGCAAGACCTAGAAAGCTGCGGAGCTCTGTTAGAGTGGTTGGAGAGGGCC
>APFE031356332.1:28287-38287 GCA_000404065.3 Pinus taeda | reverse complement strand
CCCACATATGGGAGTGGAAGAGACGCTCTTCCTCCTTTGGATCTTCGGGTTCCTCCTTCTGGATCTTCGTGGTGGCAACGGTTGCGTTGGGCTCTGCATCGATAATCTGCTTCCCTTTGTCATTCCCCTTGTTGGGTTTTGATTCAGAGTCAGAACATGCATCTGATTTTGAAACTTTTAGTTCGGCCACTAGTAACTGCTTGGCCCGACACTCACTTGTGTTGTGAGTGGAGCTCTTATGGAACTCACACCACTTTCCCGTGTCCTTTTTCGGCTTCGCGGTGCTGTTCTTTGCTTGCAGCTTTGGCGGGTTGTCTTGGGCCGCCCCGCCTTGGCTTTGTCCTTTGTTCTGCGGTTTGGGGGCACCTTTCCCTTGCTTCGGATTCACAGATTCAAAGTCTCGCTTCTTCTGTTTAAACTTTTGCTCGACCATGACGACATATCGGTATGCCGTGCCAAGCGAGGAGATGTTCAGGAATTCTATTTCTTCCTGGATGTACTTGTGCAGGCAGCCGTGGTATTTGAGTACCAAATGCTGCTTTGAATCCTTGATACCCAACTTTGTGCGAAGGGTATGGAAAATATTGCTAAACTCCGGCACGTCTTGGTCCATTCCCTGCCATAGCATGGTCCCCTTTATGTATTGATCCTCATAGCTTCCGACAGGGTAGTACTGCTCCTTGATGGCATCACGGATTGAATTCCAAGTGGCTGTGGCTGAAAATAGTGAGCTTGTACTTTCATCCTTCTGCTCGTAGTAGGTTTTCCACTAGTCCTTGACGTGGGGGGCTGCTTTGAGAAGAGCGAAAATAATCTTTTCCCGACTGTACACATCATGAACAGAAAAATAACCCTCTAACAGATTTAACCATTTGTCAACGGCATCTGCGTCTATTTGACTCTCGAATATGGGGATTTCAAAATTAACTTGTACCTTACACAGTGTGGTGCTTCTAGAGTACCTGTTGGAAGCCGATGCGTCGCCCCTGGGTAGCCGCTGAAGGATCTGGGCAAAGTTGTCCATCATCGTGTTCCTTTGTCGCTCGAGGGCTTCTTCGAGCAAGATTTTGATAGGATCTCCTACCCCCTTGTCTTTCTTTTCATCCGCCATGAGAAGCCGTCAGGATTTGCGAGGCTGGTCTTGCAAAGGTTCGACCAGTTCAAGCCCTAACTTCTTATATCTCGACCTCGTTGGGGACATGCAAAGAAAAACAGAGGAAAAAAAAGCAGACCGCTCTGATACACTGATCCGGATTTAAATAGGGACGCAACAAATTACAGAGATAACCATAAACACAGAGATGCAGTGGAAATAATACCTCATTTCATTAATGTAAAATACTGAAATATGCTTACAAACAGAAATGGAAATACACCAGTTAGGGCGATGGTAGCTTATCTCTGAGAAGAGATGTGGCGACTACATGCCTCTGAACTGCACTACAATGAGGCTCAAGGGCCTTTTTATTATTGAACAATAAGAGCAAACCCTAAACAACCAAAACCCTAACCCGAGGAGATGTAACACCAAGAGTTTATGAGCCCTGTTGTGGTTAGTTGGACAACCAACTTCCCGGGGTCGTGACTTGGTCATATTATCTACGTTTGATGCACATGATAGCCCGTTGGAAAAATCTCTCCGAGGACTACGACTGAAAAGGCAATTTTAGCCAAAGAACTGTTGGCGGTAGATTTCTAAAAAAACGTCGTTTAGGGCCTCAAAACGGGTCCGGAAGTTTAGGACCCAAAAAACTGCTAAAAATAGTAAACTATGCTACAATTAAGGAAACTGAAAAACTGAAAGAAGCAATGGTGGGGGTCCAAGTGGAAGTGGCGGGTGGCCACCAGTATCCACTTGGATCAGTTGACAGGTTCTTGAAATTTGCATACTTCTTCGCCATACATTCCTGATATTCAACCTCACATGTAGCGGAGTTATTCTTTGGAGAGATATTCTGATCACACAGACTACTAAAGAGCATTGTCAGCGACAGGGACAACAAATTCATGGTAGGATTTTGTTAGGAGTTGTTTAGGTTGGTTGGGACAAAGTTAACAGTGTGTACCAGTTACTATCCGCAGACAGACAAGCATATCGAGATAGTCAACAAATAGTTGGAGGGCTATCTGTTGAGTCAGCACAAAGCTTGGATAAAGTAGCTGCATTTGGGAGAACATTGTTATAACACCACTCATCAGATGTCGGTTGGCATGACTTCAGAGCCTTGTATGGGTACAATGCACCAACGTTTGTGGTTCGGGTGTTTGGAGACAGCAAGGCACCTAAATCTAAGGATTGGATTCCGGAGAGCTAGGACATATGCGAGTCCTTAAAGATAACTGGCAGGTGGCTCATAATCAACAAAATATTTATGGAGACAGTGATGGGGTGGAGCATAACTTTGAGGTATGGGACCTG
Source organism: Pinus taeda (assembly GCA_000404065.3). Taxonomy (NCBI): domain Eukaryota; kingdom Viridiplantae; phylum Streptophyta; class Pinopsida; order Pinales; family Pinaceae; genus Pinus; species Pinus taeda. The sequence continues at coordinate 35,868 of APFE031356332.1, read as the reverse complement.
GCATACCTTCATTTGCAGCCCTACATGCTATCATCACTAAAAATGATGGGGGCAGAGAAAGTGAACGCAGATTCTATGGACCCTACAGGATTTCGAGGCATATAGGAGAAGTGTCCTATGAGATGGAGCTTCCAGAGGGGTGCAAAATACATATATCTTCTATGTTTCATGCCTCAAGAAGGCCCTAGGGGCACAGCACGCTATCACTTCTACTGAGCTTCTTCCTTTGGATGAAGAAGGGTAGGCGATTTTGGTTCTAGAAGAAATTTTGGAGATAAGGGAACGAAAGCTGAGAAGCAGGATCATTAAAGAGTGCTTGGTTAAATGGAAGGATTTGCCTATAGAAGATGCCACATGGGAAGGCGAATATTTGCTCCAACATCCTGGACTAAATTACTTGAGGACAACCGATCTTGTGCAGGGAGGACTGTAATGTCCCCATTTGCTTAGGAGACATAAAGAGAAGACTCCCCTAGCCTAATTAAATTCTTGTAGGTGAGGATGAGGAAAATTAATCAAGGGAACACAATTCACACAGGAGAACACTTTATAAAACCTAAAGTAGAGAAAGGGGGATGTGGGCGCTAGGCTAACAAAAAATCACTTTTAAATTATAAAGTGAGAAAACCCACTAAAGTGACTTTATTAAAATAAAAGGTAAAAATGTGGCAAAAGAGTCAAGTGAGTTATAAAATAGTAAAATGAGGAGTCTCTCCTCATTCCTTCATTTACTCACTTGAAAAATAGATTCTTGGAGATGTCTTGAGAAGAGAGTCTAGGGTTTGGAAAACCCTCATTCTGGTTGCTGGTGTTGGTGTTAAAATTATACACCCTAGTTGATATTGAAGCGAAATCACTCAGATTTTGACATTGGGCTTCATTGTTGGCAAAGATAAAGGAAGTGGTAGAAATGGAGTAAGTTTTAAAGGTGTTATCGGTTGATTTTAATATTTTATAACTACATGTTTGGTATTCCATATTCTCTTTGCAGGCTGAGTGTCTGAGCTAGATTTGGAAGGCCAAGTTACTATTGTTTGCTGTAGCTTGGGCCGAGTTTCCCTAGTGAAAAGGGAGCCGAGATAATCTTCTATTGAGGGCCTGAATCTGAACCATTCAAGAGGCTAAGAGCCTCATCTCTATTAGCTGGTTGAGTTCTGTTAGTATAAAAGGGTTGAGTTATGTTATCCCTCTTTGTTGGCGGAGTTACCATAGCTTTGTGGGCCGAGTTCAGCCAGCTCTGAAGGCCGAGCTACCTTACCTTTTTGGCTGAGTTAGCTGCTGTGTGTGTTATGCATATCAGATTTAGGGTTGAGATCCCTCTGTTGGTGTTGTGTCTTGCCTGCTGTTTGAAGATCAATTTGAGAAATTCAAATCATATTCGAGGGGCTCTGTGCCATTTTTTCAGGAGCCAAGATTATCATACTTGGTGGTTGACTTTTGTACCCAGAGGCTGAGTTGGACTGCTGTTGGGAAGGTTATATATATATATATATATATATATATATAGATATATATCAGACTTGAAGCTGGGCATTCTCTATGTATTGAACACCTACAATCTAAGTGTTTGACGAAAGGTGCTACCATTTACTTCTGTATTTCTCTGTCATATTGCTGGTGCAAGCTTCTATTAGTGGTATGTACCATTTATGAGTTCAATATAAATTATATATTGCTGCATTGAAGTAATTTCATGGTGCATATGTGGTACTGTGTTCATTAGTTCAATTAAAATACAAGGAAATGCTGCGACAACCACATGCATGCAAACTATTTGAAAAAACACCTCAATGACAATTCCAAACAAACTCAAAATATTTCAAGGGAAATTTTGAGATATTCCTAGGGGTTATCTTACATTATCCAGCCTCACCAAAGGCTCAGTTGCAAGCTAAGACATCTTCATGCTTACAATAAGATGAACCAAGTACAAACTCCACTAGCCTTCAACATTCTAGGTCTCATTCTAGGCTTTCACAAACCCTTAACATTTAATAGGAGTCATAACCTTCTAGTTACTTCTAGGGTTTACAAATCCCGAAACTTCCAACTCTTGAAACACACAACCATAGGACACATGGTTTGATACAAGTGTTATGATGGGTTTCTTTCTTGCTTTATAGGTTAAGAAGTCTTTCTCCTCAACTCCCTCTGGCTTTGGAGTAACTTTCCAATTAAATTCAAATCATTTGATCACTGAGCATTATGAATACATTGGAGATATAAATCTTAACTACATGGGCTGTTCTTCTTCCCAAATGCTCACACAGGGACTTCTTCTTTTCATCAACATCAATCAATAGTTGGTTAGTCTTCCTAGAGGTCTCCGGTGTTGGTTACAATACCCAACCTTCCAAATTTAGGACTTGGTGGGACTTTCTTGAGTTCAAATCAGTCTTACACTCCACAGTTAAGCATATACTCAACCTTGCTCAACTAGCCTCCTTAAGGTCTTGATTGTCCTGCTTCCAGCCCTAAGGCATCTCAACCTTTGCTTCCTAGGGATTTGAGGCCTCTCGGGCCTCCTTTGCCTGAGTCCTAGCTCAGAATAGGCTGCGGCCTACTCTTGCTTTTTGTCTATGGTTCTGAGACCTTTTGTCTCACTCACAAAAGTGAGGTTTCAGCCCTCTTCTAGGGGTGCTGCCTCCTTTAATCCAGGACAAAACCCTTTTGTTCTTCAGACAGAAAGGATGCTTTTTGGCTTGCTTATCCTTAGACTTTTGTTCCTTCAAACTGTAACTAGGGCATTTACTCTTCCACTTTCTAAACTAGGTTCTCCTACTCTGGCATTCCAATAACTGCTCTTTAACCTTGCTTTCTTTTCAAGTCTCTTTGATGGTTGCTCTTTCACCTAGGCTCTGATAACATGTTTATTTTTCAAGAGAAAAATATGATCTTCTAAATTGATAGTTACCTTCCAATGATTTCTTAAACTAATTTTTTTATGTCACATAAATCATTGAGCAATTATACATAGAAAATCTCAACAATAATGCAATAATGACAGTAGGATCATAAAGAGACAACCAAGCACACACAGAGACACAAGTTTTTCACCTGGGAAACCCAAACTCGGGAGAAAACCCAACAATCTTTTCTAGGAGATATTGTTCAATTCAACAAAAGTACAATCTGATTTTCCAGTCAAACTGGTCAAGCACAGTTCAGAATTCAATGTGAGTCAAACCTAGTCAAACTGGCCTAAATTCGGCTTCCTGCAGCTTGCCCACAAATTCAGTCAACCCTGATTTTTTGGCCTCCTGCTGTTGCCTAGAAGCTCGGTCAACTGCCTCAGAAATTCTGTCAAACTGTGGACAAACTACATCAGATAAAGTCGGTCAAACAGGTCCAAATTTCAGTCAAACAGAGGTCAAACAGACTGCTTTGAATTTTAGTCAAATTGCCCAGAAAGTCTTGGTCCAACTTTGGTCTTCCTCTCCTCCTTCGCACGTGTGAATAGAAAACATATGTGTACTTGATGATCCAAATTGATGCCAAATGAAGGAGGTCGAGTGCCAATATATAGTGGTCAAATCAAGTGAGTTTTGACCAAGGGTCAAACAGATTCAACTGGTGGGGCAGACCTGTCTCTTTGTGTTGAAGAAAGTGTAACTAGGTTCTGTCTTCATAAATGTAATTTTGATCTTTGTACTCGTAAAAGAAAAGAATTATTATTTTTGTCATTATCAAGAATGGGTTTTTTGCCCATTTGATAGGTCAAGCACATGTTCAAGTGCTTCTAGGAAAGTCAAAGAGTCAATGTAATTATTAAAGACCCATGTGGGCATGTTACACTGTAAAAATATGTATTAGAGTCAAAGAAATATGTCAAAAGAGATCCTCCAAAGCAAAGACATGTCTCCTCTTTAGGTTGGCTCAAAGAATGAATTTTTGGTGCACTTAAAGTCAAGTCGGCCTCACTAGCTCAAGTCGGCCCAATAGGAGGGACAAACTCCTACATATAGGGCAGTTCGACCTCAAAAAAATGATCATTACTCATCTCTGAAATCAATGAAGAAGGAAGGACGAAAAATAGGTGTGAAAAAGGAGCATTGAAGGATTCTAGGGTGGCGAAGAAGAGGAAAAAAAACAGAGTTCGGGAGGACTGTTTTAGGGTCTAATTCTGTTACACATGTGAAGAAAGGAGGGCAGTACTGCAGTCACATCAGATCCACAAGGGCAGCAACTTGATAGAGTTCGATTGGGCTAAGAGACCCCAAATAGGGCTCCATCTCAAGTGAAGGAGGTCCCACATCTAGCGAAGGAAATGAGCAATAAAAAGGGTTTATTTCAAGCCCTAGATCAGCCACACATGCGAAGAAATCAGACCTGCAGTAGGGTAAGAGGATCAACCTCTCAACTCGGAAATATCTCTCAAAGAAAGTCTCATTCTCTGGCTTAAGTATCAAGGAAAAGGAAGATTGCCAAGCGAAGTAGAGAAGGAAAGGAATACACCAAAGAAGAGGTCTCTAAGCAAACCTAGTGTTTCTGCAGTTGCCAGATTAAGAGCTGTCACTTGCTAGAAGAAGTGCGAAGGAAGAGATCAAGGTGCAAAGCAGAAGAAGGCATTGATTGAAGGACAAAAGGAAGAGAGACTGTGTCTTGTGCTTGGAGGATCTAATGGTCAAGGGTCTAGGGTTTGGCATTTGTTAATTGAAGCTTCAATAAGAGAAATTTGTAGAACGGTTTTCCTCTCTAGGAGAGAGAGGTTTTACCCTAGATGAGAGCCAACATCTTGTGTTGTTGTCTCTTTTGTTTTGATAACTGTTTGATGAAGTAAGAGAACACACCCTAATAATAATAAGAGAAGATTGTGCTAATAAGAAAAAAATAAAAAGTATCTCACAAATAGTTATCATCGTCAGAAAAATCTCACTATAATCCAGATGCCCTAGGTTCTTCAACATGGTATCAGAGCTAAGGTGACACATCAAGGAAGAGCACCTCAAGAACACATAGAAGATTGAAGCATTAAGATCAAGAAGCAAGGGCACACAAAGGTTGAAGCATCGGATCTGCAAGCAAGGGTTCTAAATCCATCAAAGACAAGGAGGATTACTATCTCCTCTCCTAGATCTGTCAAGAAGGACTACCATCTGAAGCGAACAAAGTTCCTTCTACAAATTAATTACTCCAGAAGACTTGGAATATAAAGATATCCTTGAGGATACAAATATTATATATTAAAATGTCTGAATAAGAATAAGAATAAGAATGATAATGATTTACAATGAGAACGAGAGGCTTTCTTTTATATCAGGCAAGTGTCTCTTCATGAAGAGTCATGTCCTATTAGACATGCCTCTTTAACCTAATTACTAATTAACTAATAATTATTTATGCTTATTATCATTTACATTATTTTACATTATTTATATATATTTTATTCGTTACATTGCCTCCTTCCTCAAAAAGCTTTGTCCTCAAAGCTTGTCGATGAAAAAGGCTTGATCTCTTTTTCGGCTTTGAACGTCTTTCTCTCTCGGGATAGTCATCCTTGTCGATACAAGTTGATATGATCTTCTTAGTGACAAACAGAATTGTCACACTGAGAAGGGATTAGACCATCCCAGATTAATTTTTTGTGGAATATTCTGAACACTGGAATTTTGTAATGACTTGTTAGCATACGACTGGATTGAGATTACATCACTATTATCTGGAACATCAGTGTGTTGATTTGGTTTTGAATGGTCCTGATATGAGCTTGGTTGAGTTGTCTAATCTTGTGATTCGGATGCTGATATAAAGTTTTTAGATATTCTTCTGGTGAGGATGTTATTGAATTGGTTATGGAACATTCACTTGTGGTGTCCATTGTCTGAACTGCAATATCTAAGTGTGTCGTTTCTTCAACTGACTTGTCTTCTTGAGTTGTCATATTAACTGGATTGATATTCGTTCCCTTTTTTTCAACTTGAACGGTTGCGACTGGAGATTCTGATACTTCTACTTTAGTGGATTTCTCCAACTTATCTTTTAATGCTTTCTTATCATCCTTAAGCTTCTTAATTTGAGTGAGTAGACTTTGATTATGGTTTTTTAGTCATAAAATTTCTTTGGTTTCTGATTTATCAAATTTTTTTCAGTGTTTTGAATTTTAAGATTTTCATCTTTTAGATCTCTGATTTGTTCTAATAAATTTCTATGAAGGTTCTTTAAACGCAAGGTTTTCTCTTCTTGTTCTGATAAGTGCTTCTTGAGCTCTTTTTTGTGACCTTAGTCTTCTTCACTAGTGCCAACAATTTTTCGACATGTTTCTTGAGACGAGAAATTTCTTCATCCTTTTCCATTATTTCTTTGTAATGCATATCAACAAGATCTTTATGGTGTTCTAACACTTTCTTGTTTTGTTGACTTTTGGCTATTTTGTCATTCTCTTGATCTTTTAGCTGGACTTTCTCGGTACACTGGATAACATCATTCTGTGGAAGTGATGATGGAAGTAGAGAATGGAAGAAGGATTCCATTCTCTTTCTCTCCTCACCCTGTTGCTTAATTATTGTCATTAATTGTTCTATATCTCTTGCGATTGATTGTTTTTGTTCATTACTCAAAGATTCCATATTTTTTCTTTTTCTTCACTTCTTTTAACTTTGTATGAAGAAATTTTTTTTTTTTTTAATAGCTTATTTTATCTCCCTTTATCTATTATATATATATATATATATATTTCAAATATTCTCCCTTAATATGGATTGTTAAAAACTTGAATACCCTTTAAAAAAAATTCTCCTTTATAATGTTGCCTTCTATATATGTATGCATTTTTTTTATATTAAGACCCTTTTTCGAAATAACTTTATTATCTTATAATAATAATAGTTTCACTTCTTTTTTAAAATAATAAATTGGTCCCTTTTTTTATATACTTAATTACTTCCTTGATAAATTGTTAATGTCACCCCACTTAATAAATATAAAGGTCACGTCTTTTCATATGACATGGTCACGATGTTAAAATACCATGGGCTATTACCATGGGTTGTTTTTAAAACCTCCATTAAAATGTTCTCCATGTAAAAAGTACATTTTGTTTTTGTTTTTTTTTTACTTTTTAAAATACCATGGGCAATTACTGTAGTGATCCAATAACTGATGTAAGCAAACAGTATGCAGAGTTGAAAGGGGATTTCAAGGCTTACCTGAACTGCTGTGCGGCTGATCTGCTGTCTGCTCCTGTTCTCCTGCTGCCTTCTCTTGTTCAAGCTGATTCGATTACCGGAAAACCAATTCCTCCTAGCAAATCCAGCAAGCTTCTCACCGAAGCTCACTGCCCCCATGCCCAGAACCTCAGGTCAATGGAAGCTCTTGATTCCTGGTTTTCTCACTGCCCTCTGTCCTCCTGCTCTCCTGCCTCCCCTCGCTGATTGACTTAGTCCACTGGTTTTATAATAGTAGGCTTGGCGGTGGCCGCCCTCCAGCCTACGGCCACCGCTCTTCCTCCTCCCGACATGCCTCTGCATGCATGATCTCCCCCTTAGATATTTATCCTTCTGCTTTAAGTGTTTTGCTTACTGTTCGGTTTGGTTGATGTGTTACCTCTTATATAAGGTTTTAACTTATAAACTTTAATTTTAT
>APFE031356332.1:9715-20127 GCA_000404065.3 Pinus taeda | reverse complement strand
GCTGATTCGATTACCGGCAAACCAATTCCTCCCAGCCAATCTAGCAAGCTTCTCTCCGAAGCTCACTGCCCCCGTGCCCAGAACCTCAGATCAATGCAAGCTCTTGTTTTCCTAGTTCTCTGCCCTCTGTCCTCCTCCTCTCCTCTGATTTTCCCCCTCTTTGATTGGCTCAGTCCACTGGTTTTATAATAGCAGGCTTGGTGGTGGCCGCCCTCCCGCCTACGGCCATTGCTCTTTCTCCTCTCCTGTCACGCCTCTGAATGCATTTCACTCTCAGATCTCCGTCTAATTGACCTATGTGATTTGTTTATATCCCCGGTTTGGTTGAGGCGTTACCGCTTATATAAGGTTTTAACTTATAAACTTTAATTTTATGAATTTAATTTTATTTATTTATAAAGTTTTAAATTTATATTTATTATAAAGTTTATTTCATAATTATTTTTAAAGCTTAACTCATATTTATTTTTATTTTTATTAAGTTTATCATATCAATTTTAATATAAAGTCTAAAATTTATATTAGTTAATTATTTTAAATGGGTCGTTACAGAGAAAAGTATAAGAAGGAGGCTTGGGGTTCATTTAGAAACACACACGAAGAGAACAAATTGATCTGGAGTTCGATTTCTGGGGCTGGGAAGCCGAGAATTTGAACTAAGTGATCAGTTGTAGCAGAGGGGCAGGGATAGTTAGGGAGTACTGACAGAGAGGTGAAGAGAAGCTAGTGGAGGCAGCGCATCAACCAGAAGGATTGACATTGGGCCAATTTGGGCCCACGCAAGCCTGACGCGGAGCTAGAAGGGTCAGCCCAGAAGCTGAAGTTGCCCTCCACGGAGAAAGCCGGAACTGCGGGAACTGTCGAAATAACCGGGAAGGTTGACGCTGTGGGTAGAAGAAACAACGCAGAGCTGATGTAGAGCCTGTAAGGCTGACATAGGGCCAGTGCAGAGATAGTCAAGGTTAGCCAGTTTTGCTGTTGGATCAGTGGAAATCTGTCGGGTGAAGTGAGGTAAAACTCACTCAATTTTTCTGCCATTGTATTTTCTCTGTCACTGGATTGTCGGGAGGGCATCCAGCATTTGTATTCAGAATTATTACTTAATAATAGAAAACCCTCAAAGCTGCTGCACCGGTTTTTCCGCATTGGGTTTTTCCGAGGACTATTTTGCCCAAAAATGATTGTCCTATGTATCTTGTTCTTTGCTCAGTTTTATGTTTCATGAAATCAAATTTAAAGTAGTGTAGGTTGCAGAAGTAATTTGCTTCAGTATTCAGGAAATAAGTTGATAATGTATATTAAAATCAAGTAAAAGTAAATTCAGATTTGTTGCAGTAGGGGTCCCTTGAGGATTAGGAATTTTCACATGGTATCAGAGGATTGATTTTGAAACAGGAAGAGCAGATCCAGCACTGAGCAGAGAGGCCAATAGCTGCATTTGGCAGCAATTCAAATCCCCTTGAAGGGATTGCGCAATCCTTACCGTGAAAGCACAGATTCAGAGGAAATCTCTCTCTGAGAGAGTCAATAGAGAGGTACGAATTCTGAATCGTGAGCTTGCAAAGGCAGAGGGAGTGACACAGAACCTCAGTGTAGTGCTTGAAAGGCGTAGTTTCTGTCAGGGCAGAAATCCGTCGGAAAAGAGCGAAGACACATAGAAGAGGAATTTTCTCCTCAACGGACTTCTAGCCAAGGAGTCTGAAGTTTCACTCACTGAACAACAGCGGAGAGGAGCAGATCTACAAGCTCCAGTAGGGAGTGCATAGGCCAGTGTAGTGTTGTGCAAAGGAGGGAGGAGGTCTTTCGACATTTATATTTGGCAAAGATGGAAGCCGCATCTCCAGGAGGGAGGTGGGGAGATTTAGAGTTGTAGTTCGAAAGAGATACAGATGGGCAAGATCCTTGAGGAGCCCATCTCTTGGATCAATTCCTTGCTACGAGATCCCAAGATTCAACAGTAGCGAGATGGACTTAGTGTCAGATGATGCAGTGGATCATTTGGAGAGACAAAAGTAGTAGCTTGAGACCAGAGACTGATCAACAAAGAGCAAGGTTCGCAGAACTGTAGATGGCACAGTGCAGAAGCCAACAACAGCGCAAAAGATTCAAAGGGTCAGAGACTAGTAGCAATTAGATTCCGACATTCACATGGTATTATGACGAGCACAGTAAGTTCAGAAATTTCGAATGCTTTTCTGTTGCTGAGAAGTAGCAATTGGAAAATGACGCAGTGCAGAGCTAGCAATGGCAATTTTAGCAGCAGATTGCAGAGGGACCTATAGTACAGATGCAACATGTGAAAATTTCTAACATGAAATTCTACTACAGTAACTGATTTATTTCTCCTACTTATTTTTCACAGTAAGTTATTTACAAAACCCTTCAGTAAACATCAAAGTAAATTCTACTGCAGTTGTCACATAATAGCATAGAGAAAAGAACAGTGAAATACAAGCACAAGAATCAATCACATCAACACAGTGGTTTTTGAACAATAGTCTCTGGAAAAACCCAATGCAAGAAAACCGGTGCAGCAGATGATTATTATTCTTCACCAACAATCTCTTTACAAGGAATGATTTGTAGAACATAGAGAAACCTTTGTGAAAACACCTGAGACAATTTTCCTCCACCCTTTGGAGAAATTCTAACACCCAAAAGACCCTCCAGCCTTCACTGCGTCACCTTTGCGTCATCTTTGCGTGAGGACTGCATCCCTTGCTGCGCTGCCTCTCTGAGTTGTTCCTCTGCGCTGTCCCTCTGATGCACTGCGCCCCCTCCTCCTTAGTCTCTGATTGATGTTGATAACCTCCTCTTCCTTCATTGTGCAACTCACCCTCTAAAATCGAACTCTTACTTCTTGAGAATCGATTTCCCTCGGGTTACTGAGTATTTGCCTAGTGTGTCTCCAAATGACTCTCAAGTCTTCATTCATACTTTTCCTGTTGAGATATCAACGGTCGTGATCTAATCTCTAATCATCGGCTAAGATTAAATTATACTTGATCCTTGTCTCTCAGAAGCTTCTCACCCATATTTTCATTAATATTTTAATTTTCCTAAATTTAGACTTAGGAACCCCATTAAAAATATTAATTATTTTAATAAAATACAATCCGAGTGGAATTTCACCAAATGATTTCTGGGTCTTGGAGATCTCATGTGTTCTAGCCCCTCCACAAAATTTCGGACCTAGAGCACATCCGATGCTACCCAAAAATCAACACAGCATTGGCAGTGGCAGTGTCATGGACAACAGTATAGTAGCAACACCAACACAATTGTTGTGGCAGCAACATTGCGGAAAGGAGATGCTTCAGAGACAAAGCACCATGCAGTTGGACATTGTTTGCTAGAGCACATTCCTCGCTAAGAGGGAGTTTTATTTTTTGGTAGCATCGGATGTGCTCTAGCCATGAAAATAAGCTAAGGCACATGAGTTCTAAAGAACCCAGAAACTATTTGGTGAAATTCCACCCGGATTGTATTTTATTAAAATAATTAATATTTTTAATGGGGTTCTTAAGTCTAAACTTAGGAAAATTAAATTATTAATGGGTATTAAGCAAAATATGGGTGAGAATGATCTAGAAGTTATTGAGTCAAGTTTTAATCTTAGCCATTGATTAGAGACTTAATATCGGTCGTTGGAGTCTCAACGAGAAAAGTATAAGGAGGCTTAGGGTTCATTTAGAAACACACACAGAGAGAACAAATTAATCTAGAGTTCGATTTCTCGGGCCAGCAAACTAAGAATGTGAACTAAGTGATCAATTGCAGTAGAGGGGAACAGACAGTTCGGGAGTACTAACAAAGAGGCGGAGAGAAGCTAGTGGAGGCAACACAGCAGCCAGAAGGACTGACGTTGGGCCAATCTGGGCCCACACAGACCTGAAGCAAAGCCAGAAGGGCCAGCGCAGAAGCAGAAGCTGCCCTCCACGTAGAAAATCGAAACTGTCGGGGAACTGTTGCAACAGCCGGGAAGGTTGACGCAGTGGGTAGAAGAGACAATGTAGAGCTGACGTAGGGCCTATGTAGGGCCAGCGCAGATATAGTCGGGGTTAGCCAGTTTTGCTGCTGGATTCGCCGGAATCTGTTAGGTGAACTGAGGTAAAACTCACTCAGTTTTTCCGCCATTGTATTTTCTCTGTCACTGGATTGTCGAGAGCGCATCCAACATTTGTATTCAGAATTACTGCTTAGTAATAGAAAACCCTCAAAGCTACTGCACCGGTTTTCCTGCATTGGGTTTTTCCGGGGACTACTTTGTCCAAAAATAGTTGTGTCCTATGTATCTTGTTCTTTGCTCAATTTTCTGTTTAAAGTAGTGTAGGCTACAAAAGTAATTTGCTTCAGTATTCAGGAAATAGCTTGATAATGTATATTAAAATCAAGTACGAGAAGTAATTCAGATTTGCTGCAGTAGGGGTTCCTTGAGGATTAGGAATTTTCACAATCAACATCCTACATTTTCACATCTCCAAGGCCTTTCCAAGCGTCAAGGGTCCTTTGATATTTTTTTTCCTTTGTCATTCTCGTGCCTTCTTCCAGGAGATGCCTTCAACAAAATTTGTCGGATGTTGATTCCTTGTGTCCATGGTGTTCTTTTATCCATGATCTCTTTTCCCATATGCTTCTTTATAGGTTTTTCTTGTCAACCACCTCATAGTTCATATGAGACATTTCTCATGTTGACCTTTATCAGTGTGTGAACCATGCCTTCGTGCATATTCTCAATGAAAAGAGATCTACCCTATTCTTGACCATGCTACTAGAGGAATTCTCCATGCTCATTGAGACAAATGATGACATGACTTTAACTGAAAACATAGATGCATACATACCTCATCTTAGTTCTTTCCTTCATCATCTCAACTTCCTTTAACAGCTTCCTAGATTGAGATTACCTCAATCTCCTTTGCTTTGCTACATCTTTACTTGCCCACATATCATCCTTTCTTGAATCCCCATAAGTGGAATTCCCATTTGGGCATCTGCCTTTTTTGAAGATTATGAACCTTCTATTGAATATTTCATCGAAGGATTCTAGTAGTCCTCATCCCGGAGATGTTCCTCCCTGTTGATGATAGTGGCCTTCTAAGATGATTCTTCTTAATCGTGATCATTCCTTTATGCATTAATGAGGTCATTCAATGGCTACATCCTTCCTACATGAATATCTCTATATGAGCTATCTTTGCATAATGCTCCTATATTCCTGAAGATGCCATTCTCATAAATCATGCATTCTATCCTACTGCTACATGTTCCAATGATACCAAAAAATTTAAAGACTTATGTGAAGAAGTTGATCTCAATAATAGTAGAGATCTGGAGGGTCCTCTATCTGCTTCTCATCTTCTTCTTTCACTTCTTGGGTAATGTGGGCTTCTTGTCGTTTCCTCTTATTGTTGTCCTTCTTGAACTTAGAACAATCTCTCTTATAGTGTCCATACTCTTGGTAGCCAAACATTGGGCTTTGGACATATCTCTTTTACCCTTTCTCTGTGGACCAAACTTGCCAAATTTCCCTTTTCTCTTGGCCATAGCAGCAAATGCCTGCTCCTTTGATCCCACATCATCTTTGGCTTTGAGTTTAGTGTTGAAGAAAGTGTAACTAGGTTCGGTCTTCATAATGACAATATCTTTGTAACTGATGTAATACATGATGTAATAAATTATTTTTGTAATCTTGCTACATGGGTTTCATGAGCAAGAAGTGTCTCTAGGTGAAAGACGACTTCTTGATGTCTTTAGGATTTATTCATATGTAAAAGAGTCATGTGATGTGTATAAAAACTCTTCATGAGTTTATGTAAATATGCACAATTCTTCAAGTTGTCTAAACAACCCTCCAAGAACAAGATCAATGCCTCAAAAGCAAGCCTACCAAAGTCTGCAAGCAAAATACTCAAAGGATCTTCATGTCGGCTCAAAAATGGATTAAATGTATAAATATATGACATGTCGGCTTGAAGAGAAAGACACATCGGTTCAAAAGTTCATGTCGGCCTAATATATATGTGCACAACCACGATAAATACCGTGTTGAGGTATCCACAAATCGATGGTGAAGATCTCGCATTTTCTCTGAGATGTCAATAGGGTATAGGGTGCAGGAGGGTGTGCTTCGTACGGGTGCAGGCAGCGTGATCTCATGTCACCGCAGGCAAACAAGGACTTGGGTGAGGGAGCCGCAGTCAAGGAGGCAGAGAGCATGCAATCAAGGAAGAAGATCTTGCATGAAGAAGCAGGGTCTGACTGCACCTTGGCTAGGGTATTAGGTGTAGTCATGACCAGAACTTGAATGTATAATATGGACACAGATCTGATCTCTATACTACCTATGAATCAATGCTTGGATAGACGAGGAAGTAAAGACTTAGGATGAGGTTATTTCAGTAAGGTCTAAACTATATAGATACCTAACCCTTATAGTGATAGTCTTCGCATTACATGGATAAGTATGACAAGGAGTAGTCATGGTATCCCTGTAGGGTACTAGGTACAAGGATGAGCAGTCATGGATCTATTCTATAGGATCAACGAAGATCACATCTCTGCCTTATATGTATTACAGTCTCGGCATAGCTACAGACTTGGGTGCAAGATCTTGGTGACTAGGTGCAGCCATGGATGGAGCAAAGATCCATATGATAGAGGACAATTTAGGATGTCCTTCTTGGAGGTTTGAAATCTCGGATAAGGTACAGTAAGGTATCTTTGTTATAACATGGTCACAATCTCAATTAAGATAGTAATCTCAATATGAATATGATTTCAAAGGCAATCACAATGACAAGGATCACAATAAGTATTACAATCCAAGTATGATGAAAGAAGCAGTACAATGAAGTGTTGTCATGATAGAGACAACCATGGTTTAGCCATGATAAACCTAATGACATTGCTACAGCAATGAAATTCTCAGCAATGCAATGGTGTCAAAGGAGTAGCAAGATGATGATCTCAGCAATGCTTGAGAAAGAGGATTGATGGCTTCATCTTGGAGAGGAAAATGGTGTCAAGGGTCATGGTCTTGGTATTCGTCAATAGAATCTCTATAAGAAGAATTTTGCATGGGTTTTCCTCTCCAAGAGGGAGAGGTTTTGGCCCTGGCAGAAAGCCAAACATTTGAGTTCCTATCTCTTTTATTCTTTATAGTAGTTTGATGAAGTTAACACACACATGCTAATAATGAAGTAAACATCAAGCTAAGATAAATTGTCTAAATACTTCACAAATTGTTATCATGTAACGAAGAATCATCTTAACTTTGCTTGCCCTAGATTCTTCAACATCTAGTCTCCTCAATTTTGCATAGAGGCCAAAGTTCATTCAACGGGGTAGCTTCCTTCTTGGCATATATACTTGATGTGAAGTTGCCCCATTCCTCAGGTAATGCATTGAGCACCATAGTTGCCATCTCTTTGTCTGACATAACTTCTCCCAGTTCTTGCAGCTGGTCTCTCATCTCAGA
This sequence comes from Pinus taeda, assembly GCA_000404065.3. Taxonomy (NCBI): domain Eukaryota; kingdom Viridiplantae; phylum Streptophyta; class Pinopsida; order Pinales; family Pinaceae; genus Pinus; species Pinus taeda. The sequence continues at coordinate 12,647 of APFE031356332.1, read as the reverse complement.
GACCTTCGTGAAGTAGGTAGCTATTCCTTCTTCCTTGGAGATCTTCATTTTATATAGTTCGTTACATAATGATATCACTTCTCCAGCTGTACTGACTGAGAATAGCTCCACCAATTTATCATAGATTCCTTTAGATGTTTCAAGTTTAGAAACATAAGGAATGAGAGGGTCCTTGATGGATTCTATCAGAATCCTTTGAGCCCTTGTTTCATCCTTATAATACTTTGCTAGGGCTCGAGTTTGTTCCTTAGCAGGAACAATGACACTCCCTTGGATGTAGCCCAGAAATTCATTTTCTGTGAGAAGTAGAACAATCCTCTTTTTCCGTGCAATGAAATTAACAATCCCAACCAATTTGTTGCTTTCCTTGCAAAAAGATATTTTGATATTTTCATAAGAGGACATAAAAAATACTTGAGAGAGTTGTTGTGAAGAGACCTTGTTGCTTCCTTGAAAATTTGATGATTTGACTTCTTAGATCTTGGAGTTCTTCAAGATATTTCCTTCCAGGTGCCTTGTGATAGATTTGCTTGTTGATGAAAACTTCTCAATGTGTAGATTTGGAGATCTGGACCTTTGAAGATGATGAGTCTTTGATGTAGACCCTGTTGTCGCACAGATTGTCACGACAACGCTCAGACCGGGGGCTGTCACTCTGATCCCTGATCTCTCCGTTTAAGCCTGTCTCCCGCGGCTAAGGGGGGTAGACCCTATAGGAAAATGAATGACCAACTGCGAATCAGTTGGTTTGGGAGACACGAAAGGAAACCAACACTAAATAGATTTTATTAAATTAATAGACCAGTGCCTTATGGGGTTAACGTTTAAATGATTACTCACTAAATGTTGTAGAAATGTAAACCATGTAGAGCAATCATTTATCATCAAATAACTAAAGATATTTTATCAGATGCGAGAAAATGCTTAAATGATACTTCAACAATTTAAAACTTCGAAAGATAAAGCAAAATTTTAAAGTTAATAAAGAAATCTAAATGACATTAAATCAAAATCTAAAATATAGGAAGATGATTTTTTTATTATATATATTTAAAAAAAAAAAAAAACAAACAAAACAAACAACAAAATCTAAAATTAAAACTAAAACAAAATTTGCAAATTATAAAATCTAATCTAAAATAAAAAGGAACCTTATATATATATATATATTTTTTATGAAAGCTCTAAACTTTAATCTAAAAATAACCTAAACACTATACGAAATCAAAACTAGAATAAAAATGAAAATCGATTTTGATTTTTTTATAAAACCTAAACAAATTAAATTAAAAGAGAACGATTTACGCTAGACCCTACACTATAATCTGAGAAACCAAAGTCTAAAGTTGCACTTAACCAAAGACGACTTCTTCATACGCAGGCAGGGAGAAGACTTCACGTACAAAAATTTACCTGGCCTGTAAAAGAAAAACGTGATCTCTTACAGTGCGGCTTGCATATTTTCTTCGATGGCGGACAAAGGATGGTTTTGAAGTTTCCAGTAATTTTTAATGGCACAGGTCTTGAACCCAGAATCGTATTGAAAACTAAGAAATTTACCTGACGCCCACGCTGTGACAATTACCTGGCCCGTGCCTAAAAAAATATATATTTTTTCTTTTTATACTGCTTTGTATACAGGTGACGTGCATTTGAAAAACGATTTGCAGTTGTGTGTGGAGTTCTTCAGCAACTGGACCAGCGTGCTACAGATTGGAGAGGTGATGGAAATAGAAGACGCAGGTGGATTTTTAAAGAGTTGCGTGGATACCCAGGACAGGGGCTGCATGGATGGAATTGAACAAGTGAACACGCAGGGGATTTGCAAGGATTGACGGTAGCAAGGGGCCACGTTTGCAACTGACATGCTGGGAGAAAGGGGGGATAATATCATATGGTGGACAGGTAACAGCGATGATGGTTCGAGGAAGATGATGGCAGCATAAAAGAAAGAGCAGCAGATAGGCAGCTAGCCAAGCGGCAAGGGCTTTGCCCAGGTCACAAAAAAAATTTCAAGAAATATTTCCTGCAATATAATCGAAACCCTGCAGATCTGAAAACAATTGATATTTGAAACCCTTGGACGGCAAAATAACTTAGACAGAACCTCGGAAATCTTCAGAAAACCCTGCAACCTGTAATGGAAAGCAAGCACCCGGAGAAAATATGCAAGTATTAAAATTAAAACCCTGCAAACTGGTCCAAAATTACAAAATTATAGCTCTACAACAGCCTGATTTCTCAGTTATCATCAATAATATTTTCAAAATTTTAGATTTACTGTGAAATATTTCAGAAATCTCTCATGCGAATCAGAAAACAAACTTAAACAATAAACCCAGGATCGAAACTGGCTGGGCTCTGCAAGAAAATGCTTAAGAGAGTTGGCTGGTTCAGCCGAGAACTTCCCAAATGCCCACTGATCTCCTTCAATAAGGGTTTCCTGCACAGCTCACTTCAACCATCAATAAAGAGAGAAAAAACCGTACTAGATCTCAAAAGCAATGGAGATACCTGCCATTACTTCAGAAATTCTAACACCATTCAAACCCTAGCAAGTGAACAAGATACCTGTGCTCAATAATACTCTACAATAAGTTGTTACTAATGGCTGAAAATTAAAATATGCAGAAAATAAAATAGCTCACAGCACTTCCAGGGAGTAACACCAGCAAGATTTCAACCCCAAAGTCTTTCTTTATTAGCACGAGAAAAAAGTTTACAAGAGAGCTTCTTTAGCACAAGACTCACAGATCGAATGATCTCAAATGACCCCTAGCACCCTATTTAAAGGAAAAATTCCCAACGGCTAGTTCGAGTGATCCACGTCAAAATGATCACGACCGTCGATGAAGATCAAGATATCTCTTAATCTCATCCGTCGAATTTTTAATGCATTAAAAATTTGAAATTCTGCATTTATTTACTCAAA